>KV010635.1:161204-293457 GCA_001598015.1 Dorcoceras hygrometricum | reverse complement strand
ACTTCCGTGAAAGGCGGAGAACGTGGGTCTTATTATGCGGAAGACGTGCGCACGATCTCACCCACGTCTCGACAGAACGTGCCAGCGAGACGATTCATCTACCTAGCCCCTCTATAAATACTCCCCAGGTTTGCTCTTTGAGATTCATTCACTAATTTTTGCACTCTCGCATACAGTATATACTCTCGTTTCGCTCTTGCACGCGGCTGACTTAAGCATCGGAGGGGCTTCGCCGGACACATCTCCGGCGCCCTTTGACGAAGCGTTCGTTGTTTGCAGGAATACACACGTGTTCTCCAATCCCCGACGCCCGACGTTCCCGAGGTCCTCGACGTGATAGCAACTCGCGGCTGATTCTATTTTGGCTACATCAATACCGATTCTCTATTTTTCTTAAAATTTTTATCTTTTTACTTTGACACAAAACTTGTGACACTATTATTATTATGAGAAATATATTAAAATTGTGCAGAATCATATTTATCAAATTAACCAAGAAAAACGGAAGCAAAGGAGTCACTCTCGCATGGAATACGGGAGGATAAACCGAACTAGATGTATGATGATGTACGAATAGTTCGAATTAAGTGACCAATCGGGAAGTTCAATTTCTTTGATACATTTGATAAGAAATGTAGGAAGTAATAAAACTTGGTCAGATTAACATCACGTCACTTTTACAGTCCACCTGATCATCCAAATCAAACGGGACAACATCAGCAACTTAACGTACGAGAGTTTTTCATGAGGTTACTCGTCGCAGTACTTCTCTTACTCGTACACGCTTAATCATTATTTTATTTTAAATAACAAAGGATCAAATATAGTGTTTTAAAAACTTAGAAAGAATTAAATGTGTGAGTTAATTTTAATTGGTCAAGGATTTTGCTAGTCCAACTCCCAAGGAGTGGCAGCGTTGCAATGGAAGAAAAATCTTTGTCATATAAGAATTTTATTGTTCGCAATTGAAATTAAGCAATGTCACCTAACAAACCAAAAAGGACCCGTTCCTGGCCGAAGAATTTGTCAATCCAAATTTCATTTTGATAATAAAATTAAATATATCTACCCGAATATCACTCTTCTTTCTCAAAAATTAATAAATAAATATATAAAATTATCTTATGCTGTCATAAAGCGATATTAAATGTCTGAATAATCTTTTCAATGTACACAGACAATTTAAAAACTTAGACGTCACGACGAAATGGTAGTCATTGTCATCCGGGGATTTCTATATTTTCACGTGAACAATGACTTCTCAATGAGACTCGTGAATTCTAAAATAACAAAATAATTTTCCCAGAGATCAGTGGTCTACATAAATTATATTAATAAAATGAAAATGTGAGGTGATAAATTCTACTTTTAAGAAAATTATATTACCTCCTACCAAGGTATAAAGATAACAGTCCGGTTTTCACCCAATCGTCAAATATATTGTCAAGCTTTCGGGTATAATATTATTATCATTTTTGACCTATATATCCTATTATTAAATAAAACAACTTTTCAACAATTTTTTCATCATATTAAAAACTCATTGAAAATGGTAAATAAAAATTTCTTTATAATGTTACTTTTTGCAATACTTTTCATACTTTCTATAGTTACAGTAGTCGAATGCAATTATTCATATACCTACCGCCGTATCTACTTAAGTTGGTGGGAAGCACGTGGACCTCATATTTTTGTCATCCACATGGATACTGGGGTAATCTATTTCAAACTTGCAGAAAATTTATATGTATACGAATTAATCTATTTCAATTGTATTTAAGAAAATAATTAGATATTTTTTATATAATAATCTTTCGAACCACTTAAGAAGGTATACGATGAGGGTCAACTTGGTCTATTTCATTTGTAGACATTTTAAATCTATAGAAGTTATTTTATTTTATTTCTATTCATGAAAACTGCATGTAATTATATATATAAGATATGATTTTTATTTAAGTCATTATGACTATGATTTTCGTTTGGTCATTTAACGGGCAGATACTTCCATGATTGTAGTTCATTTTGTTATCTCAGTGTATACTGATATTAGAGTCATTTTTACATATTATATATTTGATGACATGACTCATTCAGCACCCTAGCTAAAAAAGGATTTGATCTACGTACTTTTAAAAATTTATTATTCATGTTTAATAATGTGGGATATCTTCCATACCCATTCCTTTTATTATATCTGTTTATATATCAAATTTCATCCTCTTCTACATACCTGTTGGGGTATCATATACTTAATACCTGTTCAAATATTTTATTAACACGTGGTATTTTTCAACGTTTATATTTAGATGAGACTCTGGATAATTATCCAATAAAGAAATATTAGAATATTTTATCTCAACGCAGTTGTTCTATAAAATATATCATCAACTCTATACTAATAATTTATTTTATCCAAAGTAAGTACCATCCAATATCCATTGCAAAAGCATATTAGAATTAAACAAAAATAGATTAATATAATAACATCAAGGGATACTGTGTACCAAAACAAAATTACCCAAATATTAGCCCAAATCGTAACCATTCGATAGAAAAAATTCAGAGAAAGAGCCCATGCAATTTGAACTACTTTGAAATTTAATCGAATAGACAACCGTATTATGTAAATCCCTGTTTGTTGAAAATAAAAACAACAAATATATATAACATCGATTCTAGTAACGCTGATGATTTCCAATTTATGTAAATCCCTGTTTTTTGAAAATACAATCATGTTAATCATTTATTTCCATAAATTTCCAGTTTATTTATTTATTTTTGATGTTATTACGAAATCAGAACAAATAATTTAATATAGGATTATTCATTTACCTTTTCCGGACCAAAATATCCCTTCATTCTCCGTTTAATTTAGTTCTTTTAAAAACGTATGGTTCTCTCCTAACCGCGGCCACCAAACACCTCAAGGCTCAAACGCCATGGAATTAAATTTATATATAAATAACCTTCTCTCTTTCGCAGCTCTTTAGCTTAGCTGCAAGTTCTTTGTCCCAGGTCAATCATGGTGTTAGTACTCGTAATCCTCACATTTCTCACCATCTTCGTAGCTTATAAACTCTACCAACGCTTCCGATTCAAGATCCCTCCCGGTCCCCGCCCTCTCCCAATCGTCGGGAACCTCTACGACTTCAAGCCAGTCCTCATACGCTGCTTCCAGGATTGGTCCAAAGTATACGGACCCATCGTCTCCGTTTTCTTCGGGTCGCAGCACAGCGTTATAGTCCACACCCCTGAGCTGGCCAAACAAGTCTTGAAAGATAATGATCTGCAGTTGGCTTACAGGAACAGGACGAGGCAGATTGCCAAGGTCAGCAGAAATGGGATGGATTTGATTTGGTCAGATTATGGGCCTCACTACGTGAAAGTTAGGAAGCTGTGTACGCTTGAGCTTTTCTCGATGAAGAGGATTGATGCGTTGAGACCCATTAGAGAAGATGAGGTTACCGCCATGATTGAATCCATCTTCAAGGATTGTACTAAGCCTGGTATGGGTTTGGTATCATTTTTTATAATTCTTTTGCAGTTGTCCCTATTCGTGCTTTCTAGATTTTGTTTGGTTGGTTCTTTTCTTGTTTGTTGCATATGTATTTATTTCAAATTCGGAATGGTATCTCATGTGGTTGATCTATGGGTAAGTTGCAAGATGTCAAATTGGTGTGATTTTGAAGTCATGTGTTTGTCAGATTGGTTGCTTAAACCCCATTGACTGTTTTTGAGTCACTCTCTATTTGTAGAAGGTTACACACTGAAATAGATATATACCTATTCCCTGTAGATGGATTAGCTGAAGTACTATGCTGGATACAAATTGTGCTCTGCTATAATTTCATCTTGTGAAATTTGTTTGAACTCTGATTTGTTACTTGTAGAAAACAAGGGAAAACCTTTAATGTTGCGCGAGTATTTGGGAATGATGGCGTTTCTTCACATAACGCGACTCACTTTCGGGAAAAGATTCATGGACGAAAACGGTGTCGTTGATGAACAGGGCCAAGAGTTGAAGGAAATTCTTCACGAAGGGATCCGGTTGAGCTCACGAAAATCTTTCCTTGCAGAATTCATCCCTTTGCTACGGTTCTTCAATGCCGACAATGTGGCACTCGCCAAAGTTAACGCTCGCACCGACAAATTTACTAAGAGGATCATGGAAGAACACTCTCTCGCACGACAGAAGACGGGCAATACCAAGAGTCATTTCGTCGATGCGTTACTTACTCTACAAAAGGAATATGAACTTAGTGAGGACACCATTATCAGTCTCCTTTGGGTAGGCCAAGTCCAAGATTCTCTACTTACTATAAGTTGTCAAACGTCCCGCTAACTTGCCATTGTCGAATTGTGCAGGATATGATCTCCGCTGGCATGGATACCACCTCGATCACGGTGGAGTGGGCGATGGCCGAGCTGGTTAGGAACCAGAGAGTTCAACACAAGATTCAGGAGGAGCTCGACCGTGTGGTTGGTACAGACCGTGTCATGACCGAATCGGATATAGCCAATCTCCCTTACTTGCAATGCACAATAAAGGAATGCTTTAGGATGCACCCTCCAACCCCACTGATGCTCCCCCACAAGGCCAGCACCAATGTCAAGATCGGCGGCTATGATGTTCCAAAAGGAGCCACCGTGAGCGTCAACGTGTGGGCGCTTGCTAGGGATCCTTCGGTGTGGAAAGATCCTCTCGAGTTCAGACCTGAGAGGTTCATCGAGGAGGATGTTGATATGAAGGGCACCGATTTTCGGCTGCTTCCCTTTGGTTCGGGCAGGCGTATATGCCCCGGTGCGCAGCTTGCTATATTTTTGGTGAGCTCTATGGTAGGACATATGCTGCACCATTTCACCTGGACTCCCCCATCTGGGATCAAGCCTGAAGATATGGACATGATGGAGCAACCTGGCACTGTCACTTACATGAGAACTCCTATTCAAGCTGTTGCCACTCCAAGATTGCCTGAGAATTTGTACAAACGTGTGGCCTAAGGTTGTAAACGAGTCGAGTTCCATAATCATAGTCTGGCTTATCCGAGTTTGATGCAGACTGTTGAAATTTATTTTTTTGTTGAGAACTGATAGTTGAATTGGTCACATTTCATGCATCTTGACAGATAAATGTTGGTGTTATCTTCCATACTTGGCAATCTTATTTACATGGCTTTTCTCTGACTTGTGTATTTGTGTTAAAATTATACTTATAAGCAGTTAATTAGTTGGCGAGAATAAATTGTTAGGCCATGCTTCCGCATCTCCCCATTCATCCTTGTTAATGGAAATTTGATAATTAAGAAATTAAGCTCCATACAATAGTTGTTTTACTTGGTTGTTTTCGGCTGTGACTATAGCTTCCGTCCCGTTGTTATAATTTTAAGCTTATATATAATTAATTTAATCTGAATGGTATAAAGTAAAAATATAAATATAAATTCTTTTTATTATCTTAAGGTTTAAAATATATTTTATTATTGGGTTAATTAACTGAAAAATTAACGAGTAAAGAATGAAGGGTTTAAAGGAGAAAGTTATGATAGATGGTAGGTAGCCACACAACAAAATATTACTACAAAGATTTAACTTTAGTTAATAACTTAGTAAAGATAACTTCATTCCAAATTTGCTAAAAACAAGTATTCAAACATATCTATTAAGAAATTTTATTAAATTCAAGCTTCAGTTAAACTTTAAACATTTGGGGAAGAACTTTATATTTAATTAATTATAAATTTACATGAGTTACGAAAATCAAGTTTCAATGAGGGTTTACGCGGATTACTAAAATCCCATTTAAAATATTTGTTTATTAACAATTTCTCGCCCTAAAAACAATTTACAAAATAATTTCAATTCATTGTCTAAAATAAAGTTGATGCTCACGCAGGGGCGAAATTAGGATTATTTTGTAAGGTTGTCTGGAGAGTTAAATAAAATTTATTAACAAAAATTTGTGTATTAATCTTCTAAATTAATTATCTAAATCATCTAAAATAATAAAATATATAATACCTAAATTATTATAACTTTATTTCTTTGTACTCTTTTTCCTCCGATCTCCATATGTGTCATATGTATGTCTTCCTTTTTTCACTTTCATAAATTATTATATAAAAAAATATAAAAAATATGAAAACCTAAGTAATAGTGTAATTATCAATTTTAAATTCTTGAACTTGGAGGAAGCCGAATGATTACTGATTAAGTAGCAGCCAAAATTTTGGGATTTCTCTCTTTTGTTTTTTTTGAACAAAAGTATATATATATATATATTAATACTACTATTATTAATAAAAATAAATAATAAAAAAATGAGACGGAAAAAAACAATCCCAAAACAAAGTGGCATATATATTAACAATAGTAATAATACTAATAATAATAGGAAAAAACAATCATAAACAAAGTGATATATATATATATATATGGACATGATATCCTACACAACCAACTTTCCCACCTCCTTCCCCGACTGCCACGTGTCACCATGTGATTGGACCAACATTTTAACTTCAATAATTTTTTAAATTCCGACCAATCGCATGGTGTCACATGATAGTTGGGGAAGAGGCTGGGGAAGCTAGGTATGTAGGATATCGGATTTGTATATATATATATATATATGTCTGTGAGCAAGAAAGGAGCTGGTTTGGTTTCTTGAGAGTTGATAAAATAGGAAGAGTGACGATAAGGTGGGAGTGGCTTTGCTTGATCAATGGGAGAATCCAATCTGAAATCCCACACAGAGACATTGCACTTGCCGTTGAAAAAAGATTGAAGAACACGTGACGAGGATATGCCGTCTGGGCTGTAGGGAAGCCACTAGTCTTAGATTTTATGGGCTCGCTGAATCGGGCTTAAGTTGGATTAGCCCGACTAATATATATATATGTGTGTGTTGAGACATCAGCCTGGGCTGAAGCAGCTTCAGCCCCCTACATTGGGCCGCCCCTGTGCTTTGTGCTCACTAGTATTAGTATATAACAAATCCCGCTTATTAATAAAACAAAAACTTTGAAAGTCAACTAAAAATATTGATTGACGTTACATCATAAAAATACCATGAGTATGTTATTGAATTATATTGAATTAGATGGGTAGGTGGAAAAGAGTTCAAAAAATATATATACACGTGATATGTTGCACAATCAACTTCGTCACCTCCTTCCTCGATTACCACGTGACATCATGTGATTGGATCAATATTTTAAGTTCAACATTTTTGTTATATTCTTTTAAAGTTCGGATCAATCACATGGTGCCACGTGGCAGTGATGAAATGAGGTATGAAAGTTGGTTGTGCAGGATATCGGTCTATATTGAGAAAGTCATGCATTCACATATTTCACACGGCTAATAAATTTTTTAAAACAATTTTCAAATAACCATTAAAATTTGGTCCGAATACGATATTATGCAAATTAATTTTTGTTTTTTCAATAGATGATTAATTATGATATATTTCAGAAAGAAAAAAAAATCATGGTCTGTGATGAATCCACCTTGTTTTGCGACTCCACCTACCCAAAAAATATGGTGAAGCATGTATAATTAATTTATGTTCCACAAGAAACCAGAGACCTGAAAAAAAACTGTCTTTCAAATTCTGGACTACATAAATGATATTTCTTTTTATAAAGTAATAAATATCGTGCACCCCGATAGTTCAAGGCAATTGTTATCGTCTGTTTAGAATTCGATTACTTAATTACATATTCCTCACTAACTATAACTTCTAACAAATTTACACAATAGGTCTGAGATAGTACTGTAAAGTTTAGGAAACTTTTAAGATAATCAACCTAAAATTTAAAGCCGAATTAAGTTAAATTAATTTATGTATAGTTGGAATCAATAAACTTTAGGGACTTTTAAAATTTTGCTCCTATTGCATCTCAATTAGGTTTTTTCCCGTGAAAACGAATGACATGATACTGGAGATTATATAATATGATCAATTTTATTTTAATTTCTGACATATGCTGCGTCGTGTGACTATCAGAATTTAATGCGAATCAATGCCACAGAAATAAAACCACACCCTGGACTAAATATAATGAATTTATAATAGAAAGCGATCCCCATTTCCGAGCATACTGTAACAAAGTGAGTAATAAAAATAATAAATGGAAATTACTTAAATTATATAACATATTAAATATTTAATAGAGTGTACGTGTAGTAGGATTATTGGGATTCAAATGGGCGCCCGTGCAGTCAACGAATTTTCGAAGCCATCGGGAGTGTTAGGTGAAATCTTAAAAAGCTAGAGAGGTGGTAGATGGAAAGATCTTCCCTTTAATCATTCTCCTGTTTTTAAAATATTTGTATACATAATTTTATACAATAAATAAAATATGTATATTTTAAAATATTTATATCATATTACTCGATTTAAAGCGTACATCGACGAAGATGCTAAACTTTATACAAATAAATAGTTCCGCATCTCGAACATAGTTCTCAATATGACTGAAAGGCGAGTGGGGTCTATATTGCATTTATTCATTATTAATACCACGTTAGACTGTCCCAAATACGAAGATACATTAAGATGACTCATTTACTATCTATTAGATAACCAGTATTTTATATTTCATTTATTGATACCACGTTAGAGTATCCTAGTTATAAAGTGATGCATTTAAGATGAATCATTTAATATCTATCTTGGGCTCGACACAAGTTAAAATATAAGGTTAAAGAGTTCAGAATTGAGGTGAACGAAATCCTTTTTACTTTTCAAAAAAACTTTTTTGAAAATATTTTACAAGCCTACGGCTTAACTCGGAGCTGAGTTATCATCTCAGAGAGTCTCACTATAATCTGTTATTGCGAGTAACAAAATAAATGTGCGAAATAACTCGATTAGACAATGAGCAGCTTATAAACCGGATGCAATAAAAAGATAAGGTGCGAGAGTTTGTTTATGAAAATTCGGAACCGAAACTCATACGTCTCCCTTCTTCCTTGTTCAAGAAGGAATCCAATAGAAGAATTTGATTATTACATCTTATGTAACAATCCGGTCACACCAGGCTCAACTGTGTGAACTCCTAGCACTCTCCAAAAAAATACAGACTCCCAATATGTAATGTTGCTACAGTATGAGCTCTGAGTTGCCTAAACTAAGCACGCTTTTACGAGCTCTGTTTCAGAACACTTGAAAAAACAAATACAGAGTGTTGTTACAACTAGGAATACAACACGATAAATTTCAATATCAAAAGATTTAATAATCAGCATGCACCGTCTCTCTTTTCTCGTCTGTTACGCTTTAACGGTCATTAAATTAGCAAGTAGAAACAATCATCTTTCAAATAGGACAATAGTACGCCGTCATAAATGCTTCATTTAATGTTTGATAACTTTGTCTACGAAACCCAGTTGTTTTTTTAACCAAAAAGGAAACCTTCGACTTTCTCGAAAGTCTCTTATGTACGTAATACCATCATTGGTTTTGATCCTCATAAATGCTCGTCCAAGTTGTCTTTTGACTCTTCTGATAATATCTAGACCGTGGTCTGAAAATGATTTGTCAAGCCGTAAGCTCTAAACTGTTCGCTCTACTTTGAAGCTACATTCTGACTATTTCGCTCTGATCTGGTTTCGAGTTGCGCTTGAGTTGTACTCTTTTCTAAGCTGAATACGATGTTCCGTTCTGAATTGTTCGATCTATTCCGTTCATGTATTTTGTAATCTTCAAAATTTAGCAAATTTTAACTTCAACCACATTATTTTATATCAACATGATAATCGAATAAATTCAAATATGAGATAATCAATTAATTTATTGTGTACAACACGACCTTAGACAGTGAACTTTGAAATATAACAAAGATAATGCATTCTATTGAGTTGTTCATAGTAAGGTTCCCAATTGTATCATTTATATATATATATTAGAGGTGGAAATGAGCATCACCGTCCTCGAACCGATCTCTGTTAGGATGGGTATGGGGATTCCCGAATTATCTGGTTACGAGAATGATAATGACAATCGACCCCGTCAATGTCCCATGGCATCCCTAGCTATATCCCCATTTTCCTTACTTACTGTGGTCCAGGATTGTCGAAAAATTTGGAGGCAATGATAACAATTATATCTATTTTCAACCGTATTCCATAAAGTGTGAAAAATAGTAGTTCAAATGTGAATTATGAGGAAAAATGGTAAAAGCATGAAAAACTCCGTCAATCATTCGGCTACCATATTACATGTATAAAGAGCATGAGAAAAAATAAAATTGTTATGCAAATTTTAAATTTCTGTTAAGCTTTACAATATAAATATTTGATAATGTAGTTTTTTTAAATAAACCTTTAAAGGTGAAACCTTTTTCTCCAACTCTCCCTTTATTTGATATTTATTTCACATTCAATCACATACTAAATCCACTTGAACATATAAATTTTCTAGTTTGATCCTCTTAAGGGTAGAGAATAATAATTGAACTAATATCCAATCAATTATACACGGTTTACCGATTGCAACATTTATACCCTCAACTGTTCCTAACAATGGGAATCATATGAATAATGAAGAAGTTAATCTACATTTGGTTGCTGAGATTGGTCAGAATATTTGCTGTTGAGTTCGTGTTGGGAACTTATTTTGTTCCTTCTAGCTACTCAAATTTCTTCAAAACTTGAATATGAATGATATTTAATAATCTGTCCTATCCTCGAGTTACTTGTTTCAATAGTAAAATTTTGTGACAAAAAATTATGAAATTAAGAATAACTTATTATTTGAGAATTAAAAAGATAATTAAATAACAATTAAAACGAGTAATCAAATAAGTAAAAAACATTAGCCTTCAGCTACCCATTACTGAATTGAAGTTGGTGGCAATACAATATATATTCAACACACGCCGTATTCCAATTTCCAAGCGCCGAGCCTGAATCTCAGAACACCCAAGTCAATCCATGGCTCTCCCACAGCTATTCCTCGCATTTCTCACCATTTTTGTAGCCTATAAACTCTATCAACGTCTTCGTTTCAAGCTTCCCCCGGGCCCACGTCCCCGGCCCATCGTCGGGAACCTCTACGACATCAAACCCGTCTTCGTGCGCTGCTTCACCGAGTGGGCTGAAGTCTACGGCCCTATCTTCTCCGTGTACCTTGGATCCCATCTAAATGTTGTGGTGAACTCGGCAGAGTTAGCTAAACAAGTCTTGAAAGACAATGATCAGCAGTTGGCTTACAGGAACAGAACTAGGATGATATCAAGGTTCAGCAAGGATGGCATGGATTTGATATGGGCTGATTATGGTCCTCACTATGTGAAGGTCAGAAAATTGTGTACCCTTGAGCTCTTCTCGATGAAGAGGGTTGAGGCTTTGAGGCCCATCAGAGAAGATGAGGTTTCCTTCATGATTGAGTCCATTTACAAAGACAGCATTAAGCCTGGTAAAGATTTGTGTTTTTTTTTTGTGGTTGATACATCCGTTTATTTTCTCAAAGTATTGGACATTAATATTATTTTAAGTTTTCTTTATGATTTCTGGGTTGCTTTAATCATGAAAGATTTAGCTACGTAGGGGCGAAAAGAATCGACCTTTCTGAAGCAATTTTTTGGCCTGAACATCATAGCATCTCCAATCAGGCATCAATTTAGCGTAGGACGCCAACGTAGGACGCCAAATTGGAGCTAAGAACTCCATTCCAACCAAGCCCCAAACTCTACTCTATGTTAGAGATTGTGTACAGTGTGATGCAACACTGTAGCGATAGCGTTGCCTTTTTCTTTTTTTTTTTTTAATTCTCTTTTGTTTTTTATTTGTTATTTTGCATTTTTTTCTTGTTTTTGTGATATATTAATTTATTTTTTTTTGTATTTTATTTTTTGATTTTATTGTTTTTTAAAATAAAATTTATGTGTTTATTTAAAAATTTTAAAATAATAAAATTCAATTTTGAAATTTTTTATACAATTTTTATAATTATATATTATTAAATGAATAACTACGGTTAATAATTCAATAACAAATAGAAAAATATAATATTGATGTATTTTTTATTTAATATGTTAAAATTTATTTTGTGGAATAAATATTATTTGTAGTAAATAAAATATTATAGAATATTACATAAATATTCCTTTTAGTGTTAAATTTGAAATTGGTGGGTTGTCGATGAATTTTATATTTAGTGTACAAATTACACTATTTTAAAATTATTGTCTTAGTCTGGAGACGGTCTAATGCCACTCTGTTTTCAAGATAATTAAACAACCACTGGTTATAATCTGATCCACACATGAAGGGGAATGGTTATGGCTTTTTCTCCTGTAGCTTGTTTTGTTATCTTTATTCAATGATGCTCTAGTTTTTGGTACTGGATATCTGATCTTTTGTGTGAATTATGTCGTGTGGTTGCTTAAAAGGGTTTGAGCTATCAAATGGAGATGATTTGGTAGGTCGGACTTAAAAGGCATATTGTTGTGAAGAAGAATACCCCGGGATACTCTACTTAGAGTGAGGTGAAAACTATAGAAATCCTCGTGAAATTTGATGGTTTAATTATCACTCTTGTACAATTTTTTCTTCCATTTCTGTTGATTTGGTGTTATTGAGGGCTCAGTTATGCACGGAAGATGGACGTATTTTCGAATTCCTGGAGGGTGACTAATCAGAAAAACCCAAGTATTTTTTAGAAGGTTTTTCCATTTTGGGCTGCCTCAAAGGGAATATATGTTTTCAGGTCTGTGAAACCTGGAATTGGTACTGTTGGATGTAGAAGTTGGAAATGTTAACATATTTCAGTGGACAAGATTTTCTTTCGTAGACTGAACGAGTAAATTTTGAACTTCTTTTTCATATTTTTTGGGGAGGCAAACACCATTCTTTTACTGGATCTATTTCTATTGTGATCCGCACCTTAAATGGATGCTGTTGGAGATATACCAAAATCTAAACAGAATACTGCCATCCTCTTCGTGTGAGTGACCTGTTACGGTCGCCAATGGCTGTGAATTTTAATTTAGTTCTTCACACTGTCTTCTTGCAGAAAATAAGGGAAAGGCTTTGGAGCTGCGCGAGTACATGGGAATGGCAGCATTCCTGCACATTACAAGATTGAGTTTCGGAAAGAGGTTCATGGACTCAAATGGTGTAATTGACAAACAGGGGCACGAATTGAAACACATTTTGGACAACGCGATTAAGTTGGGTACCAAGAAATCATTTTCAGACTTCCTCCCATGGTTCAGGTTCTTGTTCAAGTCCGAAAATGCTGCACTGGACGAGCATGACACTCTAGCGAATAACTTCACCATTAAGATAATGGAGGAACACACTCTTGCGCGCAAGAACTCCGGGAGCACGAAGAGCCATTTTGTCGATGCATTGTTAACTCTTCAAGAGAAGTACGAACTCAGCGACGACACTGTTATTGCTCTCCTTTGGGTAAGCTGCGGTTAGGAATCAACAATTACACTGTATAGCTGTTTATCTGGCATGCACTGTGATTGAAATGTAGCGTGCTAGCTACTTAATGGTTTTAAAGATTTCAGCAGCACTTTTGCTGTGTCCTGTGCATGATATGCGGTAGCATCCTTTAGTAGTTGAGATATTTACGCACCAACAATTTAATTGTGTGCATCAAATCTTGCAGGATATGGTGTCAGCAGGAATGGACACTGTCACTATCACAGTGGAATGGGGGATGGCTGAGATGGTGAGGAACCCAAGAGTTCAACAAAAAGTTCAAGAAGAACTCGACCGTGTAATCGGTCAGGATCGCATAATGACCGAAGCCGACATCCCAAATCTCCCCTACTTACAATGCGTGGTGAAGGAATGCTTCCGGGTGCATCCTCCAACACCTCTACTACTCCCTCACAAGGCGAATTCCAATGTCAAAATCGGCGGTTATGACATCCCCAAAGGAGCCACCGTGAACGTCAACCTCTGGTCGCTTGCTCGGGATCCTGAGGTGTGGAAGGACCCCCTTGAATTCAGGCCGGAGAGGTTCCTTGAAGAGGATATTGACATGAAGGGAACTGATTTCCGGCTAATCCCGTTCGGGTCGGGGAGGCGTATCTGCCCCGGTGCACAACTTGCTATCAACTTTGTGACGTCCATGTTGGGGCATTTGCTGCACCATTTCACGTGGACTATGCCTGTTGGGATGAGGCCTGAAGATATAGACATGAACGAGCAAGCGGGATTGGTTATCTACATGGAAACTCCTGTCAAAGCTGTTCCGACTTCAAGATTGCCCGCCGATTTGTTCAAGCGCGTCGCCGTTGGAAATGTTTGAGCCATGGCAAACGTCTGGATTTGATATTATCATTTACTGTGGCAGCGGGACATCATTTTTACCATTTACTTTTTTTTGGATGTGATTCTACAAGACTTGTTTCTTTATACTTGATAAAGTCATCGACAGTTATTTGGTGATGAGATATAAATATGTTTTCCCATTCATTATTTTAGACTTGGCAAATTTTTTCTCCATTTGATCTCAGTTACGCAGCTCCAAGCATATTATATTAATCTAGCACTGGTATTCTCAGGCATAAAAGAATCCCGGTTTCTTTTGATCGCCTTATTATTTTCCAAAAATCTTTTTTTATTTTCCCAAAAACTGCGTTGAGGGAATGGAAGGAAACTTCCATGTATTTTGGAGTGATGAGATTTCCATTTCACAGTAAAAAAATATACAGAGAAATTCTCGTAATTTTGGTTCAAATAATAGTTTTGCTTCTTTCAAATTCTGTATTGCCACCGCGTCCATGGATAAGTATAACGTTTGTATTTCTACAACAATCATAGTTTTAAGAAGTAGAGGCGGCAGAACTAACTCTTGACATAATGGAAGAAGGAATATATCTGATGAATATCTGCCAATAAATTCTCAAAGGGCCACTGAACACATTAATTAAAAATCAAAAGAACTCAGAGGACCACTACTGAAAAGTATGTGTCTAATAATAATCATAATTTTGACAGTGAAACCAATTTTTAGTGGGAAAATTAAGAGTAAACTTTATTTGAGACATGTGGAGGGGCACATGGCTCGAAATTAAATGAACGACTAACTCGGGCCACATGAAATAGATATTGAATTCGGGCTGTACTTTTTGTTTGAAAACAAATGAAAATGCATTTGCCAAGAATCTCAAAAGAAACAAAATGGTTGATCTCAGATTCTCAGAAAGTGATGAGAAACTAAGCCATAAGGAATCCTACATCTGAGATTCCTAAGCCTGTGTACCGAGCTCCAGCATCAAAGTGTGATTGATGTTATTTGCTGTTGGACCAGAAAACTGAACCGGACCTGTTACAGATTTCAGATACAAAGGTTCAAATGCATCACTACATATAATATAACTTTCCAAATTGTTCATATGTACAACTCATATCGAATGAATGTTGAGATGCAAGTGTTTATCATTCTTGGATAATCATAGGGTGCAGATTAGCTAAAACATGCCAGCATTTTTACAGAGCATCCGACATGTCGAAAAGAAAAGGAGCACAATGCATCATTGACTCCATTAAACTCAAACGTGTCGATGGGTGACAGATAAATCATTAGTAGCACAATATTAGGCAGAAAATAGTCTTGGCCTTAAATTTTTGGTGTTAAGGTGTCCTGTGTAATTGATTACCACGGATTTAAGGGTATAAAAGGGTGGCTTTCAGAAGTGGTTTCTTCACTAAATGCTCAAAAACCAAGAAGGTGTCCAAAAATGGATTGGATTATGATCTGTGCTTGGAGTACCTGGATTGACATATCGATTCTTCATAGCCCATTCGTCACGCATAGATTCAAATTTTTTGAAAGGAGCTCCTGGTACAACAGACGTGTGTTAAACTCCAACTTGGATACTATCCTCCGGAAGTTGCATGACAGCAGTTAAAAATGCATAACATCTGATAAAATGTACCTTCGAGTTCGACCATTGCCTTCTTGATCACGGGCTTAAACTTTCCTGGAGGAAGATCAATTATCATCATAAAACAGAATTTTAAACCGAAGGTGTTGCCTTACAAGATACAAGTTCAAAGTTCATGGGAGGCTAGGATACCGTGTCTCCTTTCCACATCCATCAAAGAAGTCAAAGCTGTTCCACCTACAGTCCACTTCTCAACTGGGGAACTCAAGTTGCCCACCTAAATAATGAGTGAAGTAAACGACATAAGCTTTATGAATAATCTGATTAGTGGTGTTGAAATAGATAAGAGGGAAGTACTAACCGAGGAAATCAGACCAGTCTTGCCAGAATGGAGTAGCACTCCAGCAGCATAACCCAAGGCATAGCAGTAGTTGGAGTCGAAGTTAGAAGGCAAACCACATCTACCTTCATAACTGGAAAAGAAAAACAAAAATGACAGCAATAAGTAAAATAGGCCCTATTCCTAATATTCTACGATAATATCGCTAGAGGCAGATAAAACAATGAATTGCCAGTATGTTTGGTTAGTTGTATGAAACTTTGAAAAATAAGCACAAATTTACTATTACCCGAAAAAGTGAGACTGTCCCTTAAACTCTTTATTGTATAAACCCTGCTTCTTTCTGGATTCTAATTCAGTTTCCACCATCTGGATAAGCATTTTCTCTGTCTCTATTTTAGCAACCTTCATGAACAGATGAAGTAGTAAAAGGAAAAAAGACAAATAGCCTGAAGTACTATCATGTTATTCTCTCAAGCTCTATTAAATAAGGACTGGTAATAAGTGAAATATGGATACCTGCACATTTCCATGTGGATCTCTTTCTAGCAGCAGTTGCTCTTGAATTGCTTGTGGTAGAAGTTCAAAGAGGCTGTGAGATTGACTCCTGAGTTTTTTCTTCCACATTCCACCTTCATCAACAACGTCATGAGCGAGAATTTCATTCAACTCTGCAATCAATTGTTGCACCTGATACATAAGGAAATGTCATGTTGGCAAATCATATCTTTTCTTCAATGACTCCATACTTTGAACATGGTACAGGAAGTTGAGGGATTTATTCAAGATGGCAATTCTATGCTACTAATAGGACTCAAACCTCTGGGATAAAATCAATCAAGCCTTCTGGTATGAGTATGACCCCATAGTTGTACCCAAGTTCAGCACGTTTACAGATCACATCGGTGATGTAATCTGTAACATTCTTCAGAGTCTGTTTCTTTGCTGCAACCTGCAAGAAGAACAGACCTTTAATGAATTTCACTAGGAATCCTTTGATTAATTCCCTAGCATCCACACTTGTTCTTTTGGCGTTATCTGTTCATTAAATTCGGATAATGCTAGTTTCCCATAAAATATCAACTATCTAAAAATTCAACCGAGAATACCTCTTCACCAATTATAGTTACATTGGGATGAGTCTGCAATGCGCACTCCAATGTTATGTGAGAAGCAGCACGGCCCATAAGCCTCACAACTATGCATGGCATTTATCAAGTCAGATTGCACCTCACAAATTGTAACACAAATTATAGAATACCATGACATAACTTATATATACTCCAAAAATCTGAACTAAACAAAAATAACTTACAATGATAGTATTTTCCAGTTGAACGAGCATCTAGCATTACATTTCCAATCATTTCTGCATATATCTAATACCAGAAACAATAACAGGCTTGAGGTTGAAAAGAAAGTAAAGCAGGCGGAAAGAAGGATGTCTAGATAAAAGGATCAATTTTTTTTAAAAAAAAACTAAACCACAATTCCCCTATCTGGACGAGTCTTTATTAATGTGATCAGAAGGCTTAGTGATGTAAATGCATCTTTCCCCTATTCCTGTACGGAAGTTCAGCCTTTTATGGTGGAAAGATGTAAATGCATTCAGTTTCATTTGGAGGGTTGAACAATGATTCTCACATCAAAAGGGAAAACTGGTAGTTACACCTCAATGGCTTATTCTTTCCGAACAAGGACTTGTACTATTCTCACTGAGGTGATAGAACACATCCATTGGTAGCAAAAAAGAGTCATAAGTACTGAAGTCTTGCAATATAATGTTTACCTTGCATGCTGTGTCGAAACCAAAGCTTGTGGGAACTTCTTTGCATTTCAGGTCACCATCTATTGTCTTTGGACATCCAATAACCCGAGTTTTCAATTTCTTTCCCCTGTAATTTTATTCAACAACTACACTTGAACAGTTATGCAGCAGAAATAAAAAAATAACCACGCAGGGGAATTAATTTCTACCTAAAATTTTCAGCAAGAAGACAGGCATTAGTGTTTGAGTCATCTCCTCCTATGACTACCAGTCCATCTAAATCAAGCTTCTTTGCTGTGTCTGCTGCCTCGCTAAACTGAGGAAACATAAGTAGGCATAAGGTGCAAATGACCAAGTGTGATAAATAATAAGGCGTACATTTTTAATAATTTACCATACTTTTTAATCATCAAAAGTCTTTAAAAAAATCTACCTATCAATAACAGCATTTAGAATCTTTTTCTAAGATGGTTAAACCAGGACGAATGTTTACATAGACTCATTAAGACTTCCCAAAAACAAGGTTTATAAAGAAATAGTGTTCATATAGTACTTATTCATGCAGCCATGTCTTGATATACATTGATTGCTGGTAATATGAGTATTCTTGGGTGGTTACATAAGCTCAATGAGGGTACTGTACATATGTTTGTTTTGCCTCACTGCAACCATCAGGCAAATTTATGGAATTCTAACAACAATATTTGTCTCATGGCTTATGAAAGACCACTGATGGTTTATGGAATATGCAGAACTTATTTTATAAATAAAATGGGATACTAAATATCACTTGTTCAGGTGTTTCTATTTTGTCTCTCCCGCTACAAATCATGTCAAAGCCACCCTGCAAGAGAAAAAAATGCACTGTCAAAATGTTATTAAAATTACATGATCTAGATATGCTCCAGCAGAAGACATCATTTAAAAGCAAGCGCAGTGCTTTGCAAAGGAGAATATAAGTTACTGGTGAAACGTTGTCCTTGAGACATGCAATATAAAAGCATTGTCCAACCTCACAAGGCTTACATGCATAGTTTCCTTGAGACAATGACCGACTCAAAATTTCTCATTAACCACGAGCATTAGTTGTTATAATTCAACAGTTAACTATAAATAGCATGATAAAGTCAAATGAATACCAGAATTTATAAACCCTGTTTCATACACAGTTCAAAGTTGTAAAGTTTTGCATGATGTAAAAAATTCTTGTCTAAGATTTGATTCAGTAGATAGTAGAAGATAGTTCCAATGAAAATATACCAGTATGGGAGTAAATTAATGTTGATAAATAGTAAGATAGAGGAAAATATATCAAGAAAAACCATATAGAATGGAGTTCATGTACGGCTGACATAATTTTGTTCATAAGAAGGTAGAAACCAAAAAAGATCGCTGCTGAGATCTTGTCTTACCGGGGGTGAAAAATGTGCTAATTTTTGCTGTTAAGTTTCCATAAATGTGGTAGTAGAAACTAATAGTAGAATTTACATTGCTCAAGCCACTTTAAGCCATAAATATTATCTTCAAAATTATTGAGATTCTGTTTTTCCCTGACCAAGGTCGGCTTATTCTACTCCAAAACTCCGTTTATAGGGTATGAAGTCAAGACATCAAGATGACTTTTTTTGAATCCTGGGAGTTTAGGATGTGATCTGTAGCATTAAGAATGGGAGCTTATTTTCCACGTTTCACAAACAAAGAGCACCGCACTTCATATAAATCTTTTTAACCATGTATGGTTCGTAATTTCAATGAAACCCTGGACCAGTACTTTTATATACCGCAGATAAAATCAAATGGCAAAGATTCTTACTTGGTTTCTATAAGGATAAACAAATTCGGTGGTCAGTTCGACATATTTACACTTCATGATCCCTGCTGGACCACCCTTAAAACCGTACAATTTGCTACCTTTTGTTCTATCCTGCAAATAATCTAAGAAAAAGACCTTTACAAAAACTTGAGGAAACTTATTTTATGACCCAGTTATCAATATTTTTGTATCTTTAAAAGTTAGAAAGCTCACCAAAGAGACCAGATATCACATTATGCCCTCCAGGAGCTTGGCCTCCAGAGAGGACGACACCAATTTTTAAGCTTATGTCGGAAGGAGTGCTGGATGAATCACCAGGAACAAGCATAGCTGATGGTTGTCCGAAGAGATTTGGGAAAAGCTTCGCTATTTCCTCTATAGGAACAGTGAAAGTACGATGCATCAAAATTTCACAATAAAACTATTACAATTATATTTTTAACATCAACTTCAAGAAAGACTCTTCCTATATTATTCTTCATGCATTTTGAAACGTAAAAATAAAAGTTTCATTCTCTAGTTATAATTCACTTGCTAAAAGAGTGAGAAAAATCTAGGTTACTTGATCACCGGCCCAGTTGTTCATTGGAGGGTCGAAACTTGCTTCGATCTGAGAAGCAAGGCGGAGCCTCAAAATTAAGGCTACTTGAATTCAGTTCAGGCTTTTGATTAGTGAGATGAATAAAAAAATACGTAGAACTTGTTTAAACACAATATCATATAAAAACACAACTCATGCATGCAGTCATGTCTCACCATGCACAACCATTAATTGTATGGGTAGCCCGTAGTTAATCATCGGTGTTCTTGGAAATTAAAGAAAAGAGGCAGCTTATTTGTAAACACAAACCATTCAGTCACCTACTATCTTAAACATGATAGCTGTTATTTGGTAAAGGCAGATGATCATAGCATTTGGAGTTACTTTACAGAAAAACAAAAACCTGGATTTCCGGCAGCCGAACTTGGAGGACCATCGACGACATTGAAGGTCTTCCTGAGAACCTCCGGCAGGGGGAGGGAGACTTGCAAGCGGCTCGCCTGTACTTGGCTGTAATCGGAAGCTGATCTCCCCGGCAGCGCCATTGAATCTGAAAGGGTTGTCAGATGGAAAAGTATGAATGAGAAATGCGAGTGTGTGATGGATTGGAATATGGAGAGGGCTTAGAATGCGGGAGGTTGGTTAGAGACCGGAGAAGCGTTCTAAATTTATTGAGCTTTAACCTACACTATAAACGTAGCTTCTTCAAAGTGAAATGTCTTTTTATTTTAATGCTCATCGTTTGCCTTCATTCAATATTCGATACAAAAGCTTTTGTGGAGTTATAATATAGATTATAGATTTTTAATTACTTCTTTAAAAATCTCGAACATATCAACTTGCGGATTTATTTATAATTTATATTGGTTTTGTAATTATGAATCATTCTTATGATTTTTTTCTTTGAATCAGTACAATGTCAATGACATCTACTAATAAATATTTTTATAATCAATATAAACACTTTTGACTTATCTATTTGATTACGAAAGACGATAAAGAACTAGGTTTAGAACTTCAAGTTTTAAAGTCTATTCAACATTTTTAGGATTTATATGATCTTTTTTTTTTAAATTACATATATAAAAACTTTTACAATATTACAAATTTCACATCAACACTTTTCTAATATTAATAAATAATCAAATTAAAATAATTTCATCCATTTAAGTATTTTTTTTAAGAAATAAATATCTTCAATAACAAAAAGAATCAGAAAATTTTCTTTTTGCCTAAGAACATAAAATGAATATAATTTCGATATATTTATTCCATTAAGCTATACTTATTTGTGTTCATAAAATTATAAAACCATGTCAATAATATGTTTATGTGTGTAAAAGTGTGGCAATAGTTAAAGATATTGATACTACTGTCAAATTTGTGCCAATAAAATATTATTTTTGTGTAAATAATACATTTTCATTAACAAATTTATAATATTCATTTCAAATATCACTTATGATTAAAAGTTGAAAAGAAAAAAAGTAGCTTAATTCTGATTTTTATGTGAAAAAGAGGTTTATATTAGTAATAGAAAAATATGTTTGAAAGGCCCAACCGCCCAAGAACAGGAGGAGAAAAGAATGAATTAATTAGTGTTTGTATGGAGAGAATTATTAAGAAACGAAAGTAAAGCTATGAGTTTAAAGATTTTTTTCAGTTAAATTTTATCCACCATTTTTATGATTGTATCTTAAAACGTTAATTCTTGTACTTAATAGACTTCCAAGTTATTAAAAATATGTTGATATTTTTAATACTTTTAGATCTTATAGTCTTTTTCAAAGTTAGGTTTGAACATCACATGAATTTTTAAAACTTTACAAATCATTACTTTGAATACCTTTAAATTTTATCTAAGTATCGACACAGAGTAAATTTCTGCCGGCACCAGTAAAATAGTATATGCTTCATATTATTAAAAATGAGGTATGTATAATATATTAACATGCACATATCCTTGCAAAATCTGCCTTTCGGTATATATAATTTATCATAATTATGTACCAAGGAAATAAATTATGAACAATACATTGAAATATAGTCAGTATACTGTAAAATCAGGTTATCTTCTGGAGGGGAGTTGGTTTGTACATTTTGACCAAGAACATTAAATTGAGCGCATATCGTAGAACAATTACAAATTAAATAAAAACAATAAATTGTTAAAATAAATTTTCATAATTGGAAAATGTTGTAAAAAATTTTTGCGTAGTAATTTAGAAAAATTCGTATGTCGATTATTTTAAAAACTCCAATAATTGATATAATTATAAAGCGGAGAAAGATAAGAGAAAAACAAATTAAAAATAAAAAGAGAGAGGTCATATTGTAATTCTACAAGCTACTAGGGGTCACCGTGATATTATTTGAAATGGAGAGAGTCCAATGGAAAATTCCGTTTCCTTTGAATCCAAATAACGAGGGTCGAGGGTATGCCCCTCTAGGGTTTAGGGTTTGGAAATTACTCTACCGGACCCAATCCCCAGTACCTCTTCCATTTCAGTTATTCTACTTCAGAGCATCGGAATATAGCATGTGGGCACTTCGTAGACCCTCCATTCATCTCAAGTAATTCATTTTTCTTTCTATTGCACTGATCAGTGTGTTTGTGTGAGTGAAGATTTGCTTTTTTCCAAAAATAACAATAAAAAATTGCTCCATCAGTTTTGCATTTCTATCCACGGGAGTAATTTTATAGATATAGTTGTGATGTTTTAAAGTCTTTCAGGTATGTTGATTGGTTTTTCTTGTTTTTTAGCTGCGCGGTAGTGTTCTAGTGGGTTATTAAGCAAACAGAATATATGAACTATTGTTGAGTTTTTTTTCTTGGTTAACTTAAAATTTTCTGGTGCCATTTTACTGTTTCTGCTATGAGCTGCGCATGCCAGATTTTGCTCGTGCATTCGCCTTGCAAATACTTTTTTTAGCCATACAGAATTCACGTGTATATTGTAGTATTTTTTTTGGAAGGTTAGTTATTGCAAAAAAAATTTGTTTTAATTGGACGATGAAGTTAGACAGGTAGAAAAGAGCAAAACGCTAAGAATGTTCCTATGTAATCTAGTCAGGTTATATTGTTAGTTAATTGAGTTGTATGGTTGGCCAATAGGAAAAAGGAATATCAGAAAGAAGATAAGGCGGTGGTAATGGAAGAATAATCTATTTTGAGGGTCAAATCCGTATCACCATTTTACTGATTGTTCTGGTTTGGTGGTCATCGACCTCCTTCCCAAATTGAAACTGGTCGCCATATAAATATTCTTTTGGATATATTTACTGCGTGTAAAATTGTGGGAAATTTCTGAGAGTGGATATTGTTTGAAAGGCGAAATGTTTTCTCTCTTAGCTGAAGGACAGATTAATTAGAAAAATAGAGGTCAGCATACACTTAGGCACCATGGAATTTCACTGTTTTTTTGAATCTGTTTCGTCCTATGCACAAACAAGTAATGATGTTACATTCGCTTAACCGATCTGGTAATTTTCTTGGCATGAATTTTCGGAGATGTCTGAATCCTTTTTGCTGTGATGTAATTAATTTATGCTAATACAACAGCTCTGTCTGCACAGTCGTAACTATCATTTTCTGTTTCTGGTGTTCTTTTGAATTGCTTGTGTACTTAGCATTCCTATTGTTGTAGTGGTGATTATGATATCCAAAGTGTTTGTGATTTGATTCAGGAATCATGTGTGCAACTTAAGGGGTGCACAAATTTTCTTCATAAAATCAGAAACTGGAAGAAGTTCTTTGGGCAGTTATGATCCTGTATCTATCGACTCTGAAGTATTATTTGATGGGCTGCTATCTTCTACTAGATTCTATAACACATCATCCAGTTCAAAGTTATACATGGATATACGCAGCTTTGCTTCACATGCCGGTTGTACGAGCAGTGGAGAAAACGGAGATGACTTGGAGGATGGTTTTTCTGAACTTGAAGACCCTACTGATGCAATTCAAGAAGCTTCATCTGGTGATGAAAGCATCGATGAATTGATATCTGAAGAGGATGCCGCTGCTACTCTTATGGATAATGCATTTTTGGAATTAGGTACTGAGGTTGGTGTAGAGAAAAAATCTTCAAAAGCAAGAGCTACATCGCCTATGACTGAGGCTATCCTAGCTGCCCAGCCTCTAGATATTTACAAGGTTCTGGATAAATGGGTTAAGGAAGGAAATGAAGTGACTAGAAAAGAAGTGACATTGGCCTTTCTTCATCTTCGGAAAAGGAAATTGTTCTTAAAGGCCTTGAAGGTTTTTTTAACTCTTCTGTTGCCATATTTTCCTTTATATAGCCATCATCTTGGTCTTGCTAATTTCTGTATATTGCGGTTCAAAGGTCTTTTGTGCATGATGATAAGCATGGTGGACTCTTCTGTGTCATTACCTCCTGTATGCAATATATTAATTTGAGTTTAACAGCCTCTTTTTTGTTATCCATTCCCCTATAACCAATGCCTGCTCACAAAAAGGACATTCTTGATAAATAACCAAACTAAACTGGGGAACATATATCCTCACATTTAATCACGAATCACATTAGTTTTTTGGCCTTTTGGACAAGCTGGAATGGCTGGAAACAGTTGAAATATGGCCTTGATTGATTCTTAACACTTTATACGTATATAACATTAATGGTTATTTGACTCCTATATGAGATCCAAAAACTTCCGCAGTAAAGGAAGCTAATCTCAAAAGTATATTACACTTTCGTCACTTTTGTGCTTGGTGTCATTTTGAGTCAATTGTTTTTGAAGATTTAGTTGTCTATATGAATCTAAAATTACTATTCTTTCTTTCTTTTCTGAATTTGTTTGTACGATAATGTTTTGCATTCTATGGGTGATATTATACTGTGCATTGTGGAAATGCACGCTTTTCTCTTGGGTATCGTGTTGTTGGTACAGTACTTTGATACTGTTCCTTTTTTTGTACTCCTGTTGGACTGACATCTAGACTCGTTTTGTACAGCTTTCAGAATGGTTGGAATCAACAAAGCATCTCGATTTTCTAGAGAGCGATTATGCTTCCCATGTTGATTTAATTGCCAAAGCAAGTGGTATTTATCAAGCAGATGACTACATTAATAAGGTTCCCGAATCTTTCAGAGGGGAACACGTCTACCGTACATTATTAGCTAACTGTGTCTCGACAACACATGTGAAGAAGTCCGAGGAAGTCTTCAATAAAATGAAGGATTTGAAATTCCCTTTGACAACCTTTACTTGCAACCAGCTGCTTCTTCTATACAAGAGAACTAATAAGAAAAAAATTGCCGATGTTTTGTTGTTGATGGAGAAAGAAAATATTAAGCCATCCCTTTTCACATACCAGCTTCTGATTGATGTTAAGGGGTTATGTAAAGATATATCTGGTATGGAACAGATTGTCGAGACAATGAAGGGCGAAGGCGTGGAAGTTAATACTCGAATTCAAGCATCTCTTGCACGACACTATGCTGCTAGTGGGCTGAAAGATAAAGCTGAGGCCGTGTTAAAAGAGATGGAAGGAGAAAGTATTCAGAGAAATCGTTGGGTGTGTAAAATTCTTCTTCCTATTTATGCTTCTCTTGGAATGGCTGAAGAAGTTGATCGACTCTGGGAAGTTTGCAAGCCTAGCCTTGGAATGGGAGAGTGCATGGCTGCTATTGTAGCTTGGGGAAAGCTCGGTAGGATTGGAGATGCTGAGGAAACGTTTGAGAAAATGTTGAAAATGTTGAATAAGCCAACTTCCAGACATTTTTCTGTTCTACTCAAGGTTTACACAGATCATAAGATGATAGCAAAAGGAAAGGAACTGGTGCGGCGAATGGCAGAAACTTGTCCCAGTATTTGGCCGTCGACTTTGGATTCGGTTATAAAACTATATATTGATGCAGGAGAAGTGGAAAAGGCGGACAAGATTCTTGATGCTGCTTATGTAAGGAATAATGGGAAACCAATGTTCACTTCTTTCTTAGCCATAATGGATCAATACGCTGACAGGGGCGATATACACAACTCTGAGAGGATATTCCAAAAGATGAGACAAGCTGGCTATATATCACGAGTCCAACAGTATCAGTCACTTATTCTGGCATACAAGAAGGCAAAGTCCCCAGCTTATGGCTTCGCCGAGCGGATGAAGGCCGATAGTATTTACCCGGATAAGGCAATGTCTAATCTGCTTGCTCAAGTTGACGTGTTTAGGAAAAGGAAAACGGAGATGGATGAGTTGCTGGGATGAGGATATTGTAGGTTCTTTTGAGATTTTTTATAGGCCTCGTCTGGCTGAGATATCTCTTGAAATGTGCATTTTCACTGTACTCGTTCTCGGCCTTGTTAATTTATCCCTTTGTCGTTGAATGTTTCAGTTTTATCCCTATATTTCATCAAATATCGTTGAATGTTTCATCAAACAGAATGAACTAACAAAAAGTTCTTTAATTCTATGAATTACAATTGATCTTGGCCATGCAATATGTAACTGTATTTTAAATTTTGAGTCATGGAAATAGAAAGATATTTTGTGGAAAGTGCAATTATCTAATAGTGGTTTTCTAACAAATATGTGCATGGATTTTACTTATATTTATTCTTTAAATTTAAATGAAGTAGTTTATAATTTGGGATGAAAATTATGAAGGAACAAAAAAAGCTATAACATGGGGTTTAGTGAATGATATTAATTGTTTAGGTATATAAACTAAACTCATATAAATACAACAAAATATTAATTTATGAAAGATAAAATTCTGTCTATGAAGCCAATCCACGCCGGTTGTGTTACAAGAGGATAGTTGTGCAGGCAGTATGCCTCTACGCCATCACTCCATGGATTTTATTTGTTGCCGTTGTTGTTTGCTTTCCTTTTATTAATTTCGTTTCTTACATACATAAATAAATATATATATATAACTTAATGAATCTCATATTTGGATCATCCCAAAAGTGAAAAATCATAAGTTCGTGTAAATTTCTTATGAGATCAGTTTAGTGTAAAGTTTTTTATTATACAGTAATTACTCTGAGAACGATTTAATTTATACTTCGACGAATTTATGATTCTTCACTTCTGGATGATCCAAATATGAGATTCATTATGTTACGTAAGAATCTAGACACGATTAATCGTCATACATCTTTCCTTTTGGGATGATCCAAATATGAGATTCATTAAGGTACATGTAAAAATCTAGATATAATTACGTCGTCATACATCTTCCCCTCTCGTATGATCAAAATATGAGATTCATTACATTACGTAAGAATTTGGACACAATTAATCGTCATACATGATAGGACGGGATCGTCACAAAAGTCTAAGTGGGAATGACTCAAACTTCAATAACGTTGTACGCAATACTGCGATGCATCTGCATAATTTTAATGATTTCTATATATATATATATATATATATATATACAAATTTGATATGGTGGACATCATGTGGGCACCAGGCTGACGTGACAGCACCAGGAGTGCCACGTCAGCCTGGTGCCCACATATGGTGCTCATATATCAATCCTTTATATATATATATATGATGTAGCCAAATTATCTCAGCCGACGAGCAAACACCATCACGTCGAGGAGCTTGGGAACGTCGGGCGACAGGGGACTGGTTTGTGCTTCTCCTTGATGTCTGCAACCATAAGTAACCGATCAGAGGGCGTCGGAAGTGTGTCCGGCGAAACCCCTACGATGCTTAGGCAGAGTGCGAGAGCAAAAGCGAGAGAAATATATGCTGAGTGCAAAAGTGTGCAAGAATGAGTGTGTGTGAGTGAATGAGACGTACCTGGTATTTATAGAGGGGCTAAGGCGGTGGAAGAGAATATCTTGACGAATATCCTCCATGATCCTCGGGATCCTCTTGCCTAAATAAGGAAAGGTGTATCGACCCAGGATTCTTTAAATAAGGAAAGACGTATCCCAACGGGATTCATCTACACAAGAAAAGACGTATCTGGGCAGGACTCTTCACAACGTCGGGACATGGTCCTCGGGGAATACTCCCGAGATGGTAGCGAGGCCTCGGGCGAACCCCGATCTTGGAGCGAGTCCTCGGGTGATTTGCCGATCTTGGTGTCGTACGCAGGGGACTCGAGTGAGTTGCTCGGTCCTCGGGTCCCGAGATTGGTACGTGGGACATCAATATATATATGTTTCATTAAATAATTATGCAGCCATGGTGAACAATTGACCGGCTTTCGACAATTGTCATTGGAGCAAATGTGAAGTGTATAGTGGCCAGATTAACGTCTGCATGCATTGTTGTAATGGCCATGAAATATGTACTTGAATCTTGCAAGCAAATCTGTCTAGATACCAAACACGCAACAAATATATCTTCTTATGGCCCCACCCCATTTTGATGAAATATTTTGGTCGTACTTCTCTTTAAGTTATATACTTAACAACCATCAAATCTCATTTTCGCTACTCTCCAAAAGCGGCCGACTGGAGTTTTTGAACTTTCAAAACTACAAATTTTTTGTTGAAACAAAAAATAAGAACACTTTTTACAATTGTAGAATATACTTTCCGTTGTTATTGCTAAAATATTAGTCAAGAAATGAGGCCGTAACACTAATTGATATATTTCCTACTAATAGGGATGTTTCTAATTTTGTTTTTTTAGGGTTGAATTTTGAACAATCATTAACCGAAACAGGTTTTGGAGAGTTTAACCAAAAATACAAGGTTTGATATCGAATTCAACTGTAAAAATATATACTTTATAATCGCAATCAAGTTTGTTTCGTATATATTATATTATATAAAACTCATTTATTGAGGAAAGGTTCACGAACTTTACCAGCAAACAACTACACCAGAACAATTATGACTCTTCCTCTCTGAATTAGCCCCCAAATCAATCATTCCAAGAAAACAGTTTTCACCAAAAAACCAATTCTCCTAAGAAATTTCTTTCAAAAAAATTGAAGGAAATTCAACAAATATTTAAAAAAAAATAGTATAAAGAGCTGAAGCGCAAGACCAATTCACATGTCGAAATGGCAAACATGGCGTCCTTCCGAACAACCAAAAAACATCATAAACATATAAACAACCCTTTACCTTCCAAGCCAAAGACTCTGCCTTTTCTCCAAGGGAATCTATATTTCAAGTCTCCGATTCTATTTACAGAAAACGTTTTCGATATTGGACATGATTTTCAGCTGAATTGGTCACCTGAGAATGGAGGGTCGATCTCTGTTTTTCACAAGTCTAACTTTTCAAGGTCGATATGGTCCACCATTTCGGGCCGAGCCTTCATTTCCGCAGCTGTGGCTGACACAGAGGTGGAAGAGAGCAGAGGTTCATTTGTTATCAAAGACAGGGAAATCCACCTGGTATGCAATCACCAAACCATTGAAAACATTAAGATTATAGAGGAATCTGATGTAGTGTTGCTCGAAAATGATCAAGATTTATCGTCTTCTCAACATGATATGGTGCAAGAAAGGGCCCGATCTAATGTCGTTTTGATCACAGGAAGGATATATAATGTGAAGGAAAGGAGGAAGAGAATTCAGAGCTCGGTAGCTCAAAAATTTGGAGAATTTGTCGAAAATAAGCCATCTGAATACGCGAAATATTGGATGCTTTTTGATCAGAAAACACGTAACCAAGTTGGATTTCAAGTGAGACTTGGAAAGCCGGATTTCGGAAATCATGAGAAGGTCTCTCCGAGAACTTACAGCTATAGAAATTTAACTCGGAAAATTGGTCGAATGAGGCGAATTCGAGTCGGATGGACCGGATTTTTTACGAGAAAGAGAGTAGTAATATCACTTTCACCAGAAGAAAAAGAGGAGAATGCGATGATGAACAATGTGGGTTGTGTCGATTTTAACAGGATTTTCATCACATATGAAAGTGAAAAACATGAGAGATTTTATGGGTTCGGAGAGCAGTTTTCGCATATGGATTTTAAAGGGAAAAAGGTGCCGATATTTGTTCAAGAACAAGGAATTGGAAGAGGTGATCAACCTATTACATTTGCTGCTAATTTAGTTAGCTACAGGTAAATTTTTTTAGAAGTATCTTTTAACAGTTGATTTCAAAGCAATGGTGATTCTTTAACCGAACCCCCTTTTTTGGGACGCAGGGCCGGGGGCGATGAGAGTACAACTTATGCACCTTCACCGTTTTATATGACATCAAAAATGAGGTCCCTTTACCTTGAAGGATATAGCTATTCGGTCTTTGATCTAACAAAACATGATAGTGTCCAGATTCAGGTAATGCAGATTCAAGAATTTGGTTGAATGACTCCTCTTTCTATAAAGTTTGAATGCTAGAAATAACATTTTTCGAAAAAATAAATTGCACCTGCTGAATTCCCCTTTTACTAATGATTCTCATTTACATTACCGACAATCTGGGAGAATTCTTGCAGGTACATGGAGATTTAATGGAAGGTAGGATTGTAAACGGAAACTCACCAGCTGAACTAATTGAAAACTTCACAGAAACTATTGGAAGACCTCAAGAACTTCCCGAGTGGATAATCTCCGGGGCAGTGGTGGGAATGCAGGGTGGAACGGATGCTGTACGCCGTATCTGGAAAGAACTGCAAGCCCATGATACTCCAATATCAGCATTCTGGTTACAGGTTGAACAAATCACCAGATAATTTGCAAGAAAAATACACTTTTGTAACATATTATTAAAGATTTCATTTTGCGATTGCTTCTCAGGACTGGGTAGGACACAGGAAAACTGTTATCGGCTCCCAGCTGTGGTGGAATTGGGAAGTCGACACAAATAGGTACTTTGGGTGGCAGAAACTAATTAGAGATCTCAGTGATCAGCAAATTAAAGTGATGACATATTGTAATCCATGCTTAGCCCCAGTATGTATCTTTCTTGTCTGCAACTTTGTATTTAAGCCCGGCACTTACTGAAAACTGGAAAATAACTTTTTGAGATTTGACATCAATAAGTAGATGGATGACAAGCCAAATGTACGAAGAGATCTTTTCATGGAGGCGGTGAAGTTGGACATACTAGTGAAAAACGGGAAAGGAGGACCATACATGGTTCCTAATACAGCATTTGATGTTGGAATGTTGGATTTGACTCATCCAAAGACCTCAAGTTGGTTCAAACAGATTTTGCAAGAAATGGTGGATGATGGAGTAAGGGGATGGATGGCGGATTTCGGTGAAGGCCTGCCAGTAGATGCCTGCCTCTATTCAGGTTGATGTCCGAACTTCTTTTCTAACTCTACTTAATCTTCTTGGAATTCAGTTTTGAGGAAATATACTCTTGGATTTTAAAGAAGTAGAAACATGTAGAAAAGAAAAAAAACATTTCAAGTTTTGATGGCAAACATAGTCAGTACAAGCTCTAAATCATGGACCGGGCACTTGCATACATGTGGTTTCAACTGTGCCATGGCAATTGTGCATAAGAATTTCGTAAAGACCACTAATCGGTGTATTGTTATGACCGTAGACTTCGATTAACACAGGATTTACATTGGTTAGGAAGGCTAATTAATTACTTTTTAAGTTAAAATGCTTAGTTCAACCCTATACATATATTGGAAAGATCTTGGGATAACTGTGGCAGGAATTTTTGAATATTATCGAAGATCATAATCTCAATATTACCAAATATGATTCCGATGAAGATGAAAGGGTATATTGTAGGATAAGCGATAATCTTTTTACTCCATGAGCATGAAACAAATTTTTTCTTGATCTGTACTCTAGAAAATCAAATATACATCTTCTAAAGAAGTTCATTTTACCTATTTCCAGGCGAGGATCCAATTACAGCTCACAACAGGTACCCAGAGATCTGGGCTCAAATTAACAGAGAATTTATTAAGGACTGGAGAAGTGCTAATGCAGGTATGAAGAATGAAGTCCCTGCAGACGATTTGGTTTTCTTTATGAGGGCTGGTTTTCGAGACAGTCCGAAATGGGCAAGCCTGTTTTGGGAAGGGGATCAAATGGTAAGTTGGCAAGCCAATGACGGGATAAAGAGTGCAGTTGTAGGTTTGTTAAGCAGTGGACTCTCAGGATATGCTTTCAACCATAGTGATACAGGAGGCTACTGCTCCGTGAACTTACCGTTTTTCAAGTACCACAGGAGTGAAGAACTTCTGCTACGATGGATGGAGCTAAATGCATTTACTACTGTCTTTCGGACGCATGAAGTAAGAATCCACTTTGTCTTGAAACATGTAAAAAAATTGAAATATTCGAAGAACCAACACGAACTATGTCAATATCTTGAAGTTTCTTGAGTTTTTAACAAATAGTTTGCTTTTCGTATTTTCTGTTGTCGATCAGGGAAACAGGCCATCAAGCAACACTCAGTTCTACTCCAACCAAAGAACATTATCTCACTTCTCACGCTTCGCAAAGATTTACGAGGCATGGAAGTTCTATCGAATCCAGCTAGTTAAGGTGACAAATACACACATTCAAAAAAAAAAGGGACAGTTGTTCAGCTATTAGAACTAAGATACGAACTTTTGTGTTTACAGGAAGCCTCGGAAAAAGGCCTTCCCATTTGTCGACATTTATTCCTACACTATCCTGAAGACGAATACGTTAACAAGTTAAAATACGAGCAATTTCTAGTAGGCACAGAGATCTTAGTGGTGCCGGTTCTAGATAAAGGCAAGGAACATGTTAAGGTCTATTTCCCAGAAGGAGAGAGATGTTCCTGGAAGCATGTCTGGACTGGACGACTGTATTCTAAACGAGGCGAAGCTCATGTGGAAGCTCGAATCGGATATCCGGCGGTTTTTGTCAAGGAAGGGTCACAAATTGGAGATACCTTCTTGAAAAACCTCAAGGAGAACAATATTCTTTAAACAGATTCTATCTAATTTGATTAGCCATTGTCAATATCTCCCAGTAAATTATTAAATGTGAATAGGATATTTACTATTCATGTGGCACTTAAAACACAGACAATTACGAAAATATGAATTCTTACGACAAAACAGCAGCAACAGTACATTAGAAACTCTGATTCTTTGGTCACAATTAACGAGACAGAAGCTCAAATTTCCGGACTAGAAAAACCAGAAAGGACATGGGAATGAAAGGAACTAACCACTCGAGCAGGGACGGAGCACGAGGCGTACGAGAACTGGATTCTCTCATACAATGGAATGGAGATTCTGAGTGATGGGTTGGATAAAGGTGTCTGGTTTGCTAACACAAGTTCCTAAATTCGGATACTTTCTTGGGATATTCCCCGTACAGTGAACGAATAGGTGGCGCGTTGCACAATATTTTATGAGATTTCCCCCCTGTTTTAAACTGTCAATAGATCAGAGTTCATGTAATATGTATTAGGATTGAGTTAGAACCAAAACTATGATCTTATTATGATGTAATAATTAAAAAATAAATTACTTGATCTATATAAAGTAAGTCTAACGCATTAGTAAAAAATAAATATATATAATTTTTATATATATGTAAGTTAATTTAAAAAAATAATTTTTCTTGTCAAAAAAAAAATATAATAATAATAATTTCAGTCCAAAACGGCTAGTTAATTTAAAAAAATAATTTTTCTTGTCAAAAAAAAAATATAATAATAATAATTTCAGTCCAAAACGGCTACGGTATGCTGTTGATGGTTTATAACATCCAAAGCATTATCCAAAACGCTATTGAGATGCTACTTTAACTTTATATCGAATTACTCCTAACTGGCTTCGGCTGTTCTTGTGATTCTTCTCTCGTTGATTTTAATTAAAATTGATAAGTTTTTGCTGGATTGAGTTAAAAGTCGTCTCGCATTGAGCTGGAATTTAAAAAATGGAAGATAAATTTTTTTTTACAAGACTAAAAAAAAAAAAAGAAAAGTACATAGAAAGAAAACTTAGGAAAGAAAATAATGGAAAGCAAAGAAGAGTAAAAATCTGGTTGTTTAAGAGATTTTTTAATGGAAGGAAATCCACAAATCAACAATTACAGCCAGCAGAAATGGTGAACTACACTAATATTTTTGAGAGAAATCTTCAGTAGCCCTTGAAAAAAATGGAACATGTCCGTCGAGCCAAACCTACATTGATTCTATAGTGATCCAGAGCCATTAGCATCCAACACAGCTTCACGTTTTTTACGCCGATACTCCCTCTGCGAAAATTCAGTATCAAAGAGTGAGTACTGATGAACAAGGGGAAATGACTTTTCAGTAAATCTAGCCAATATAAGCAGGCATTGAATGTTTTTTCTACCACACAGAGCTACATAGGAATATCAGCATGGCATGTGCAATCAGAACAACGGATGTCACCCTAGCCTTTTTAAATATAGCAATACTTTGTGTTCAAATTGCAACAACATGCTCCATGAAGTATGAAACAATCCTGCTACTATCAAAACTCAGGAGCTGCATCTTTTTCCACATCCAGTTTATGTAGAGACCAGAGATATCATTGAAGTAATTGGTGTACATCAGATTCACTGGCTATTTATCAGCTGGGTGTACACCATACCTTGTAAACTAAATCCAGTCCAAAAAAATCGGTTCGTGTCGCAAGGATTTGATCATAAGCAAAAAGGAAAGCTCAAACCCAAAAGACTAGCCTATGAAAGAGCCCCTCACACGAGTTAGCCTCCCATTTTGGTTGGAAAGTCAATCTGAGACACACGCATCATTGCCCACTTCTGGGAATCCAACCTCTATGGCAGCTCATTGTAGATGCTAGTATTCCAACCCCCAACATTATCAATATTGACTCAGTGGCTGTAAAATCCTCAACTGTCTGCATCAGTTCTCCACTAGAATACCAAACTATTAAACTAAACTCAAGTAGAAAATCATAGACGAGTATTAGTCTTCTCCATGTTCTCAATATAATTAGCCCCTTCACAATAGCAGTAAATCTATGTGCATAACAATGCAAATAATAAAGGGACTGAATTACCTAAACAAACAGAAATACATTAAATAAAGAAAGACTTCTATATAAGCTGGAAATTACACTCTTGAAATTGAAGAGAAAATGAATACTCGACCATTTGCTATCCTTCAACATTTGAACTATAACTGTAAGACACAGGAACTATAAAAAATTGAGAATCATACCCTTCTTTCCCAGTATGGAAGGAAGCAAACAAAATCATATACTGGGGATATTGTTGAGATTAACACAGCATTAAGCCCAGTAAAGAGTAAAAGCGCAGTCATAGGTCGAGTTCTATGAGGCATTTTGCTTCGAGACTTGGTCTAACTCTGCAATCAAAATTAAGCCACGCATTGAGAATAACTCAGATCAAGAAACGACGAAAGAACACTAATCCAAAACTAAAAAGTTCAATATCCAACCTCAGAAGCATTTACGATCTCCATAATTAAAAGCTGGAAAATTCTGACTAACAAAAACCTCGTTCAGTAACACTTCATCAGAACATTTTGGGAAGACGTACTGTACTTCAACTCATTTAAATTCTAGTAAAAAACAGCAAAAGCCAAATTCCTATACAACTTTCAGAACTTCCCATTTCACATGCAAACACAAATAAGGTTAAATTGAAGCTCCAAATCAAAACCAGAAGCAATTTGAGACAATTTTCTGTATGATTGCATATTCTAAATGAAAACACGAAGTATCGCACAAGGAGAGGGGATAAAATCTGGAATACCACACTACTTAACCTTCGAAAAAAGCGACGTTGGTCCGCATAAAAGTTCGTACATCTATGAATGTCCGTAAATTTATATTAAATTACAAAAAAGAATCCTTAATCCTATCCACCAGAGGCAAGAAATCGAACTCGAAAATGCGCAACCTTCTGAAAGAAAGCAAAGTGGAGTCGAATCTGAGGAGGAGCGTGTTTTGGGGCTTTCTTAAAACGCGATTTAGATAAAAGTGCAATCTACTTGTTTAAGCAAATATATATAACGGGATGTTTGGTTAACTACGTGGACAAATCGAAGGTTACTTGTCTGATTTTGATAGGGATATTTTTATTATATTCAAAGAAGTCGACACAAGTAAGCCTATGTCTGCCTGCAATTTGCTTCTTTACGAATAATTATAATTGGAATTTAATTAAGATTAATAATACATTTAGAAAATGGAGTAGATTCTTTGATCCTATAGAATAATAATTTAAAGCGTTATATTCCTCGTGTCTAATTTACTTCATATTCCCAAGGCATACACTTTTAATGAATAAAATATGAAGTAGTAATGTTTATCAATTTAGTCCTAAACATAAGCTCCCTGTGCCTTGAAAAGGCTCCCCAATCTCCATTAATATAGAAAATAAACAAAAGTATCCGTGGAGGAAATTTACAATTATCTGGCGTAACAAATAGAAGCAATATTTCAGAATCGATTCTTGGACGAAGAATCCATGGCCTTACGGTAACAAGTCGTCTATCCCACCATGGCTCGCTATCGCATATTCCTGCCAAAGAATAAAGCAGAACTCACTCACAGCATACCGTGGTTGGCCTTAGGATAATATCCTCCCAGGTGTATTTAAGGATTTTTCACACTGCACCAATTACTATCCCCATTAGTATTACTATGAAACACTACTTTTTATCCTCGGAGCAGAAATATTTCAAGTTTTCCATCATGACAAAACTTAAAGATGCCGAAAATAACGTTCCACCTACTTGGATAGAAGTGCATTGCTCTTCCTTCGATCTTGATCATTCCCACTACGCATGGCCGAAAATTCCTTTTCCATGACTGCTACTTCTCTACGCATTTTCTTGGCCTCGACTTCCATTGCTTTGTTTAAAGTTTCGACCTTTTTCGATAAAATCTGAGGCATTTGCCACGCGAAAATTGATAAAGGGAACAAAAGAGGGAGGATGAGCTACAAATCACAACAAGCTATTCATTATCAAACCTCTATAGCACCGTTTTTATCTTTGAGGCTTTGATCCTTCTCATGGCATGCTTTCCTCAGCGTTATGACCTCTTTCTGCAACATATCATACAAAGTTCCCGAAACATAATCTTCATTTCTTGTTTTCTGGTTCTTCATCAAAGCCCCGACATCAGCATTTTCAAGGAGAGCAATTACTCCGTCACTCTTGTTCTCTTCTGTCCCATTTATATCTGAATGCACGTTGCCACTGATTGATATTCTGCAATCGCCACTGGGAGAACTAGACAAACTCTTTGCTTGCTTTAACAGATCACCTATTCTAGGTGAACTGTAGAAGTTACCGTTTCTACATAAAGATCCATTCGAGGACGATCTGGACAGGCTCTCCGGTCCTCCAAGGGAGAGCCCTCGTGTTCTTGAATTGCTCATACTTCGTCTGAGAGATGAAGCATGGACTGCAGATTTTGGGTATGACACAAGCCTTTCCTGTAATATTTTGAAACGTAGCTGGTATTTGTCCTATGCATGTGCCAAACAGAATCAAGATCAGCACATGTCTGAAAAAACTAGCCAGAGTAATCTATTTCGTTACCTTTAACTGTGCTTCTGACTTGGCAGCACGCTCTGATATAGCAAGCTTATCTTTCAACCGTTGCATTTCTCCCTGGACAAAAAACCAGAATATAAACGATGATGGATAGTAACATGAAGCCAGTGAATAATAAGGAAGGATCACAAATTCCCTTACATAATTCCTCACCAGCTAGTGCTTACTATGATAACACTGCTCCAACATATTACCGAAATACCACATGTTTAGCATACCTGGTAAAATTTTCTTTCTTCCAGCCACTGCTTAACAGGCATTACTTTGTCATTGGCATCTTTCCATTCATTAGCAACAACAACAGCGACACGATCTGCGGAGACCTTTGCACGCGCTAGTTCACGGTCTAAAACTCTTTTTTCTTCCTGCCCAACTTAGAAATTAGACAGATCTTGAGAAATTCACATAACCCCAAACAACACCAAGGTATAAAATGGAAGTTTTGCGAAATCTAAAACCACGGTTTGAGTTAATCACATTTATCTCTTCGACCTTCCTCTGGTAATCTCGTACAGCATTGGCTGCTGCACCTCCAGCCAAAACAGCTTCCTCAAGCTCATGAACAGATTGCATTAGCTTTTCAACCTCCGTGACCTTTTGCCTATGCATTCTGTCCAATATTCTATTCTCCTCCTAATTTCAATTCAAACTTCATCAGATATCTTCAGTAGAAGCTGTTTATCAGACATCAGTTTACTCGAATGAGACACACACCAAACCTTTTAAATTAGCCAAACCTTACACATTCCAATCTGTATTATCAACTCCAGGTTTCTGTTCTGCAAATCTTCGACCAACGAAGCTTTTGCTAGAGCCATCTGAACCGAATGCTCTGCTTCCAGTAGTGCATTCTCTTTAGATTTAGTGAGCCTGTCAAGTCTTCGGTTTTCATCCTGTAATTTTGCCACCTAAGACAGACAAAACACTTGCATCTCAAACGAAAACATGAGAATTTGCTGAATCCTTAACGATATATATACGGTGGGGAGAAAAAACTTCACAGGATTTACATGGTTCGGCCATATAGACTATGTCCTTGACATGTATCAAATATCTACAGATAAGTATACTAAAATATCTTGACCACACTTAAGACACATGGCAATCTTAAAAACACCAATTTCGTTATGTAGTCTTTTGTTTCAAAATTCAATTTGTTGAAGTTTATGTGTACCTCCAATCGTGCCAACTTCAACTCTGCCTCCAATGGTGAGATGATTGCCTCAATGGGAGGCATCTCATCGTCTCTCTGTGCAGCATGCACTCTTCGAAGTGTCGCTTCTGCAGCAAATTGTTCGGCCAGAGCTGATTTTTTCTCCTCATTAATTTTCTTGATCTCCAGGTTCTGAAAATCACAAGTAACAAGGCAACGTCACAGGTTTATACATCAAACGCTCCCATGTGTATCCTTTCATTCTTCCATGTATATTAGTAGATCATAGAAACTAGGTAATATACAATAGCATGTTAAGAAATGAAAAACAACATGATGGGAATTCAAACAACAAGAGATGTACCTTTGTTTCGAGAAGAACTTCCGTCGCTTTTGACTTACCATCGACTTCTCGAAGCTTGTCCGTAAGCTAAATCAGACATAAACGTGCCTTAAGTATCTTAACAAGTAGTCGTAAATGCAAAACATGCGGTGGAGAAAGAAGAAAATTTATTAGTTGACACCATGCAGTCATTCATTGTTGCATGAATTTCAAAGGAGATAATCCCATGATCTGCAAGAAGCATAAAAAAAGCAATTATGGCTGTGTAATAGTAACATGTACCTCTACGACCGCCTTCTCTTTAAGACGCTCGGAGTGCTTCAAAGCCTTGATTTCCGCATTTGCCACTCCAAGCTCTCTATCTTTCTCTGCAATTCATGTAACAATCAAGAAAAGGTTGGGTTTCTACCTCCACAGGTATCATTCTCTCTTTCCTTCTTTTTTTTTGTGTGTGAGAATGAAAATACAAACATGTAAAAAATGCAACATTGAGTAATGAAAGGTTTCCATTTTGACAATCTTTCAACTGATTTTTTGCGCTTTAATTATCTCCTAGATCATTAGAAAGCAACCAATTTGCGATTACTGTCGTCAACTAGAAAAGTCAAGTGTTTTGTGATTCAAGTATTTAAACTGCAATATATCATCACAGAGATAAGTTGACATTTCTCGCTCAGAATTGGTGATTGGTCTAATAGTGATTCTGACATTACCAATTTATACACTCTGCATCTACAAATTTCCCAGAATTTGAACCTTCAAAAGTCAAGAACGGAAAGAAAACAAACTGTGTAGATGGATCAAACTACATCGTTCATTGATAGAAAAGATCAGTTGATTATTTAATTCTAAATATATCAATAATGCCAAAATTCATATTTTCATATAAGGTCACTTTAAAATGTCGGGACAGCACATGATGCTGTGTCAGCAAAAGCGAGTTGGGCCTTTGGAATTAGCTTTACTTTCAATCATCACATCAGCACTACCACAGCATATTTTGTCCAAAGTTTTCTTTTTATTCTTTTCCGCTCTTGTTTTATCTTTGTCCCGAAAGAGAATTTTGGCATCCACTGTTATACAAAATGACCTGCCTCTTCTCCTCTTTACTGAAGTAACTATTCATCGATCTTCTTCTATGGTTGAGCGGAAGAAAGAAACAAAGAATCATTTTTTTATCATGAACCCAATTAAATACAGCATTTCACTTGCTTCAAAGATCACATCCCCATTGGGTCTCTTGGAAGAGAAGTCGTGGTTTAAAGACTCCTCGTTCTCTTTTCTTGAAAAATTTAGCGTACTACTTAGTTTGCTTCAATTCAACGTTCTTCAAGATCGGGAAAAGATGACTAGCTATGCATGGATCCAGCTAGCTGGCATAAGTGTGTAGTCGTACATAATTAATCAGACCACTTACTAAATAAAATAATATATAATTGGCATTTGGCGGATGAAGATTGAATTCTTTCTCATGAATATGAAATGTTGGTGGTACATTAACATGACTAAATAGAAGAACAAATGGAAATGCGTTAACTCCACAAATTTGCAACCAAATTTGTGGAAAAACCAAAAATTTTGTGGGAGTTGTTGAATAAAAATCAGTTGAAAGTTTGTCCACATAAACAAAATTCAGTTGAAAGTTTGTCCACATAAACAAAACCCATGATGACAAACCTCGAACTTCGTTTGCGAGACGAGCAAGCTCAATTCGAACAGGATCAGAGCCATGCAAGAGGTTGTCCACCTCCGTCCCTGCAGCCCTATACATCGCCGCTGATTTCAATTTCTTACCTTTAAACAATGTCATCCTTCGTTGCTCGATCCCACCACCATTAGTACATTTCTGATAACTCCCCATTTGATAAAAACACCATGAAACCGAAAAACCAGGAACCAATATATAATAATGATGATGATGATGATGATGATGATATTGTTAAATCAATAGAAAAACTGTGCTTATATGTTCAAGAATCATAGGTGTGTATGATGAGCATATACATATATGTAAAGATAGACTTAGTGAAGCGGAGAGATAAGTGAAGGTGCGTTAACAGAGGGAACGCCGAAGGGTTTACCGTTGGTTTAGTCGTTGAAAATATCGATTAATTATCATTTAAGTGGATAAAAGCTGTATGTTAACAATGGAGGGATGGCAATGAATATGCAGAGAATGAACCCACCTTTTGTAGAGATAAAAGAGACATCACCAAATGCCAAGTGGGGGATACGGGAAACAGCGAGAGAGCACATGCAATACGTTATTTGTTGAATTCCCTATGGGTCCTTCCACCTAGCTCTTTAATCCGGTTTCTTTTTCTTTCTATATATATAATCTATCTTATGCTATATAATGTACTGTTATATTTATTGTATTTAGTATGTGACCGCTGCTGAGTGCTGATTACTCAAGTGATTTCATGAACCAACTTATTCTCGAACTAGAGTTGTACATGCATCGATCCCAAAACCAGATTTTTACGTATCCAACATAAACCCTTTCTTGTTTCTGTCATATATATATATATACTCTGGAGACGGGATATTATATATCCTTGGAAACATTTAGAAGTGGAACAGATAGTAGCAATCAGAACAGCAAATCATCATTCGTCTTTGTTTATTTTCCTGTTTCTCGTCGAGTACACAGAGTATTTGTCATATTATTAATTTAGTTAGTTTCCGGTTTCTGTCATATTACTTGGCCTTGTGAATTTTTCTTGTCTTATTTGGATGTTAAAATTCTTAGTCTAGTCGATGTCATCCTTGCTACTCTCCGTCTGTGCATGATTCACAAGTTGAAGTAACAAATTGACAAAAAAGCCAAAAAGCGTGCCGAAAGACAGCGCTATCTAACAAACAATACCATCATAATTAAGACAGAAAATCAGTCTTCAGACATGGACCCAGTACAGTGCCTTGATTGATTCAAGAAGGAATTGCAGGTGCTGACATTTTAAAATACGAGAAGACGTCAGATATTATTTGAGTTTTGATGGGAAATTTGAGAATTTACAACGATATTTTTTCTCACTAATTTGTTATCACCTGACCTAGCTAGCTAGAGTGATTATTTCACGAGACAACAATATACTGTTGGAAAATGGACAAGGTCCAAATTAATTAATCGAGTTATAACCGTCCGATAAAAGTCGAAATTGACTTGAAAACTTGAATCTACATTTCGAGTAGATATTTTTGGAATATTAATTTGCTCAAAACCGATTTTAGGTGAATGAGAAATTAATAAATCAATTAAAGCAATTAAAACCCATTTATTGGGAATCGTGCAGCTGTCCCACATCGGGAATTGATCCTGGTCAAACCTTCCTTATATATGACTTCGTATGATGTGTAAATAATTAATACAAGTCGTGATAGACCCAAGAAGATTCCTCGAGGGCAAGTTGGTGCGAAGCACCTACGAGCCCGTGCCCGTGCCGGCGCACGTCGCACTGTCGCAATGAGCGCTTTGAGGCGCACTTTGCACTTCGCACGTACGCATCGTCGCGAGGAGCTCTTAAATTTATGATCGAGTGACGCGGGATGACTAGGCAGTGACGTGGCTACGATGTGGCCACAGTGACGGATGAGTGGGCAGTGACAAGGCTGAATGATATCAACCATTGGATCGGTTATATATTGAAGGGGTGTGATGAATCGCAAAAAATTACGATCTGAACCATTGGATGGATTGTGAAAAGACACGATTCTGGACGTTGGTGAAACGATGCAATCTGGAGCGTCTGATCTAGGATCAACAGATGTGATTAGTTCAATCAGAGGGTTGCATGGTGAAGAGTCATGATCCTTCAGAATGGACACAATCTGGACCATTGGATGTAAATCCAATGGCTACAGATCAATTCATTCTTAAGAGTTGTGACTATTCACGAAATGCCCCCTGCCTCTTCATACTCTATAAATAGAAACCCTCAAGTCTGAATTGAACACACCAAGAAATCCTAGCATTTCGAATTTCTCTCTTCTCCATACTTTTTCTACATTCTGAGTCCAAAGCATCTTATAGTTCGTTGTTCTCATAATTTGGTGTGCTCCTATTACGAGAAGTTCGTCGTTGTATCTTGAGAAACGATTGCCAATAAACCGTAAGCACCTGGGCGGGGCAAAATCGTTTTAAAAAAATAGTGTTCAACACTATCCTCGACGATCACAAGTCTGCATTGGAATAAAAGTTTCCTACATATACAAGGACTAGACTAAGATATTGGTTTCCTTATAATGAGCTCACTTCTTTCGTTGCATTGGAGGCACACACATGATGTGAAATGACCGGATTATCACTTGCCGCGAGAGTTCATCAAGGATTTTGTTGAGATCAGCCACCTTCTTCGTTTGACTATCTCTTACAAATTTATTTATCATGATGGTCAGAATTGTTAAATATAGTAATTATTTTGTAAAGTAAATGTATATTATTAGCCTCCTTTGACTTAGCCTAATATTATTAGTCTCCTTTGACCTAGCCTAATCAGTCAATGTATATCATTAATTTCCCGATTTGTAGCCTAGAATTATGCTACAATCTTGTGTCTGACGTTTGATAATGAGAAATGCAACCAAGACATTCTTTCATGGTATCAGAGCTATAGAGTTTTTCTTCTCAATCGCTTTCCGCTGCGCCCTATCTGTGCTTTCCGCCTCCATTCTTCTTTTCTTTCTTCCCTGTCGTTTGTCTTTCTCCGGCAACGATGTCTCAATCTAGAATTTTTCACCCAGCTCTTGCTGTCTCCAACATTAGGAATCATGTTCCTATTATTCTCGAGATGGAAAACGTGCAATACTCAACATGGGCGGAGTTGTTCAAGGTTCATGCACGTTCGAACAAGGTTCTCCATCACATCATACCTCCTCCGGAAGACAAAGCGCAGGCCACGGTCGAGGAGGAGGATGCTGACATGTGGGCTACTCTTGATGCCACGGTCTTGTCGTGGATTTACGCCACGATATGTAATGATCTTCTACACACCATCCTTGAACCTGATGCTACGGCAATGGACGTTTGGAACCGTTTGCGTGACATTTTCCAAGACAATAAGCATTCCCGTGCGGTCACTCTTGAGCAACATTTTTCAACCACCAAGATGAAAAATTACCCCAATGTATCGGCATACTGTCAACGGCTAAAGTCCTTGGCCGATCAATTGAAGACCGTCGGGGATCCGGTGTCTGAGAGTCGTTTGGTGCTTCAACTTGTCTCTGGCCTCACTACTCCGTACCGTGGTGTGGGTACCATGATCCGACAAAGTGATCCCCTCCTTCTTTTTATAAAGCTAGGTCCATGCTTACTCTTGAGGAATCGGGCTTAGCTAAGGAGGCGACAATGACGTCCGATTCTGCCATGATCGTTGCTCCGAGTGAGGACGATGGCTCCTCCTTTGTTCCCTCTCATTCGGGACAGGGGAGGGTGCAGCAACATTCTGGCCGAAAACAGCAACAGAATGGCCGAAAAAATTCAGGCGACCGCGGCACTGGCAAGCAGAACAGGGCGGCAATGGTGATCGTTTCGGCAAGGCTAGCCCGCAAGGACGGCCACAGCAACAGAGTCCATTCTGGGGGTTGGGTCCGCTTCCTAACTGGGGGTGGTCTCAGTGGGCTCCTCCCCCTGCCCTATGCCTACCCAAGGATGGGCTCGCCCACCTACTGCCACCTTTGGGCCTGGGGTGTTGGGCCCACGCCCCCCGCAACAAGCATATCAGGCTTTCACTACTCCTGTGGCTATTTATTTGTCGGGTAATCCAGTTCAACATCGATGTACAAAGCATATAGAAATGGATATCCACTTTGTCCGAGAGAAGGTTGCGAGGACAAGTCCGTGTTCTCCATGTCCCCTCCCGTTATCAAATAGCCGATATTTTCACTAAGGGTTTGCCACGGGTGTTATTTGAAGATTCTCGGGACAGTCTCAGCGTTCGTAACCTCCCGTTTCAATTGCGGGGGAGTGTTAAATATAGTAATTATTTTGTAAAGTAAATGTATATTATTAGCCTCCTTTGACTTAGCCTAATATTATTAGTCTCCTTTGACCTAGCCTAATCAGTCAATGTATATCATTAATTCCCCGATTTGTAGCCTAGGTTTATGCTACAATCTTGTGTATATATTCTGACGTTTGATAATGAGAAATGCAACCAAAACATTCTTTCAAGAATAGATCAAGGTAGAAGGTGCAAGTTGGAGATTGAGTCAAAGACTTTCGTTTGATAATTGACAGTTATCTTGTAAACAAACACCTAAGTGAAGTGAAACCTTTGTATGTACTCGCAAGAAACTCTTTCCGGATTGAAATTCTGTGTTCGTCTGTTCTTCGATTCATTCACACAGATTCTGGAGATTCTCTTTGTATTCACAAGGTGTAGGTTTCTATATATATATAATCCCATAAAACATCTAGTCTCAAATTGGAAAGTCCAGAGAAAGATCATGAGTTTAAATTCGACAATCTTTTCTTCTTTTTTTATATATTATATCCTTTTTTAATTGTGAAATCCTTTTTACCTTTTCATTCACATTTTTTGTTTTTACATTCGAGTCCATGTAAATTGTTTGGTTGTATTCCTTGTTGGGTAAAGCCCAAAAATTCATTTTCTTGGACTGTATATATAGACTAAAGGGCCAATTCATGAGCCCATGGCCCAGTGGTTAACTAGACTTGCGTTTATACGTTTCTTTCTTTCTTTTAACAGACTCCTTTACAAAATAGTTAAACCATTTTTCATTATAAAACAATCCAAAATTTCTCTAAATAAATGATTTCGGTTTATTACAGAAGAGAATGAGTTAAGATTTAGCATTTTTAAAAATTAATTTGAACTAAAAGTTCTTTGTTTATCTTGTATCTGTTGGTATCAATTTAAGTTTTTTTTTTTTTAAAATAAGGTTTTAATTAACTGCGCTGTAAGTTTTATATATGTGTATATTTAAATAACCAAAATACTTTACGAGCTAAGTGTTATCATTAATTAACATGTAAGTTTTAAGAAAAATAGTACTGGGAAATAGTGCTTCTGCAGGTGGAGTGTAGTCCGGAAAATGGCCATTCTCTATGTATGTTCTGGTGTGCCCTGCAGGTTCATGAATTTTCTCCTCTAACTCATCCATCTAATCTAATTATCAAAGCGCAAGCAAGTGGACACAAGCTTTCAAAAAGTCGATACATGCCCACATGTCCACTTGCTAATAATTAATTGATTCTGGTAGCCATTTTCACCTTCTGTAAAATGTCTCAACACATCGTCAGAAAAGGAGTAAAGCTGAAAAAATACATGAATTTAAACTGTGATGAAATTAATTTTAAGCGACATCCGAAGAAATAGAATTTCCTCAATTGAGTATAACATCCGAAGAAATTGAAAATATATAGTCAAAGTTACCATTAAAATTTAAAATTGATTTTTAACTTTGATATGAAATATAAAAGGATATTTTTAATATATGTTATCTCAAGATGGGTACAAAATATCAATACCTAATATTAACTGAAAACTACGTGGATCAAAAGCTCCAACTTTATGGGTCTCAGTGATGGTATCACAAACGATATATTCAATTAATATTTCAATTTTATTGTGAAAAGAATGTGATTATCAGGCTTAGCACAATATTAATTTGTGGTATCTGATATTAACTGTGGAAGAAAATAATTCGTATAATAGATTTTCTGAAAAATCGTATTGGTTAGTTTTAGAGAATAAATAAAAATACAAAAATTTACAAATAAAACTTATTGTGCAAACTCTCGTTATCGCATGCGTTAACCCCAAAGTGCCAGTATTCCATGAGATGGACTTTCTGCCTTTCTAGTTGGATTTTTTGGAATACGTAAAATTTCCAATCTGTTTCCCGAAATATATTTTCCATACAAATATTTACTCTAACGATATCCAAAAAAATAAAATTATAGTCATATATCAGTCAAGTACACACAATACTATATGTCTTTAAATTTTAAAACGACACAAAATAAATACCGCTTATAATAATAAATGTTAGGCTGTAAGCCTGATAACCCCATAAGCAAACCACGACGGAACCGAGAAAGTAACCGAAAGCACGAGGCTGTGTAGGCATGTGTTTTGGAATGGAGAATGTTGGTTGTATAGATAGAAAAATGTGAGTTTCTTCAGCTGTCTAGGCACACGAGAAGACATGTCCTGGTAGTCTTTTTGGGATGCCTATATTGAATACACAATCAATACAAAATTTTTGTTTTTTCGTGCATGTGAAGAGTCACAAATGGAAAAATAAATTTAGCAAAAGCGGGTTAAACTATGTGACCAATTTTTGTCTTGATCGGTCCCACATTCGAGGCTCCCAGGTCACGGACACGCACGAGTCAAACTTTCCAGTGCAAATCGAGCCCTTGATACCTGATCCGACATATAGTTTAAGCGAACAAGTAGGGTTTGTAGGGCTCGATGCGTTTCTCATCAGTAAGTGGAACATTTACTAGTGATTCAACGACTTCTGAAATAACGGGTGTACTCTTATTTCGCTTGCCAAATCCAAAGAGATATCCCTCTTGGATTAACCAGGTATATTAAGTACATAAACTGATGAGAGGAGAGTATGCAACAACCAAAGATCAGTACTAGCATCCCAATTAAAGGAAGGCGAGTCCAATTAAAGAAACCAGTGAAAATTTTTCAACGTACGGGCATACTATTAGGAGGTTTATAATTTATTTAAAAAGAAAGGGGGAAATGGAGTTACTAATCTGTTTTTGTATCAGCACGGCTCAAAGCTCGTCACCAGCACCGCTTTGAGCTGGTTACACAATAGCAGGGTGGTCGAGGCGAGGAAATTCCTCTGTTCGCAAGAAGAAATTGCCTGAGTATTGTGCTCTCGTTCAAGGCAATCATCCCTAATATACAACGACCTTCGAAGTATCTAGTGTAGCACCACACAGATAATTCCGATGAACAAAACTAAGTATTTGAACTTTGTTATCGAGTTGGGAATATAGCGCTGGGAAACAGAAAGCAAATACAGTGCAGAAGGCAGAGGAGAATGCAGAAAATTGATTGAATTTCGACCGCCTATCTGCCTGTATTTATAGGAGTTGGTTGGTTGCTTTGATCAGACGCATACTTTCATGAAACGTCATTCCGAATAGTGCGCTTCGAACAGTTGCAATGTTACGAACAGTTGCAATGTTTCGAACAATTGCAATGTTATAGCAGTTACACTAATTGAACGGATGCATCATTTCATGAGGAAGACGAAGCATGAACATTTGTGCTGTTTCGTAAGAACTGATTCGGTCCGGTTTAATGTATACAAACCAGCAAGCTTGCCCAGATCAGCCCGGAGCCTTGAGACCAGATTGCGCAGTTCAGCACGCAGACCATCCCCTCATACCAGCTCGCGGCGGTCAACCCAGTCGCGACAATCAACCCAGCTTGTCACCAAAACCAGCTCGCGTGCCGGAACCAGCTCGCGACCAAGACCAGCTTGCGACCAGAAAGCTTGCCAGAACCAGCTTGCGACCAAGACCAACTTGCGACCAAAACCAGCCCGCGTCCAGGCTAGTTTCAACCAGTTTGCGTGCGATCTGACAACTTTCATTCACATTTTCCAATAATTATTACATAGTCGGTCAATGTATTCAAGGGATCCAAGTATTGTACATGCAACTTGTTAAAAAGGGCCATTGTGAGATATCCAGTATTGGATATTTATATAAATAACATCCACAACCTCTCATGTGCTCATCGACTAATTAACACGATGAGTTAGTAGAGGTCAATTCAACACTCTAGAAATTAAGCAGCTTTGTGACTTAACAGCCCACAGGGACAATGCCCTCTTCTATGTCGATTGGCATATAAGAGGGAATCATATATATATGTATATAATCATTATATAATATGATACAAAACCCAAGAGAGCAAACCTTTCAGTGTATGATTGTGGTGGGGGCAATAATAAAGGGCCAAAGCACCAGATCCCAGCATGGGTAGAGAGAGATGCGAAACCTACAGCCTTCTGACAAGATGACGTCACGGAACAGGTGTAGCCAAACGAGACGATGATGATGAGAAGGAGAGTGGTATCTCCGTAATGCTTCACGCATACATTCAGCGCGTCGTGTACAATGTGCCGACAGGTTTTTTCAAAATGTAGCCGCGCTAAATCTTGTTGGCTGCAACCTTCACTGTACATTGACATCTGGCGAAGATCCATGGGATGAATCACATGTAGCGATGCCCATTGGTCGCGCCAATTTTATTTTTTATTATAATTTAATTACAAGTTTAATTGAGATAATAAATAAAACTATTCATACAAAAATTAAATGAAATACGATCATACATCAACATCTGATTTTGTATAAATAATTGACACATCATAACATCATTAATTTATAATTCAATAACCAGAAAATAAAACCAGAAAATATCAAAATCACTATATATTTATTTCTATTTTATCACATGACATGACTCCAAGAAATATTCAACATGTTTTATTGTATAACTCCGTTTCTACAAAACAATATAAAGAAAAAAATAAATGTAAAACACTTTTTTTATCATATCATCATCATTATTATCGAAATAGTTTAAGAGACGAAGATAGTATATATATACTCGTCTCTAATTCACCTCAGGGATTTTCAAAATCCCCGACTCAGCAAACGTACAAAGTGGTCTGCAGTTCAGACTTGGGCAAAGACGACTTACTTTTTGGAAGCGGAACACGAACCGATTTACGCTATTCCGGGTTCTTATTGCTGCATCTGCTTGCAACGAATAGGCTCTTTGCCACGAAGGAAAGGATGCCAGTTGCTATTGAATTTCCTGCTAGCCTTGTGAAAGATTTTTCTAAGTGTTCAATCAGACGCTCTTTGAAAGAAGGACGTAACCAATGCGGGATTCTTCGAATGAAGCAGGCTTTAGAGTGGCAATATGACTTAGCTTTCGAGAGTCTTAATCCCCATTTTGTTCTTTAATTTAGTAGATCTAGCGCCCAAAGGCTACTAAGGAGAGGTAGGGGGCAAGCAAGAAGGAAGCTCCAGTCCAGTAGCGTAGATCTGATCGAGGAACTCGTTTTCTGGACTGAGAATGTTTTGAAAGACCTAAACCGAAACCAAAACTTTACCCCCAAAACCGCCTCGTTTAAATTGGCATCCGTGATTTTTCTCGAATGGATTGTATTTTTATTGCATAAAATATATCACTATGAAATTCTGTAATATCCGATCTTTATTCGTGTTTGGTCGATTGATATTCACTGAATGTTTGTAGAAATTAAATAAATAAAGCGGTAGATACAACATATGATACTTGAATTGGTAATATATTATTTTTACAGAGATAAATATTAAAAGGCATTTGGGTAACTTATAAGTTTTCCAGCTCTTAAAATTTGTTTGGTTCAAATTTTATAAACGGCTGATAAGATGTCAAAATAAGATTTTTTAGAAGTAAGATCACCTTTACTTTTTATAAAAATATCTTATTTTAATATTTTACTCCTCCGGAATATCTTTACATATTCTCTAAAATCTTCGTTATATCCTCTATATATTTTGATAATTCTCGATTGTGGAAATAATTAAAACAACATTAAATGTTTATTTTATTTTTTTCCAAATAATATCAATTCTCTAAATTATTAATTTATATCCTTTAGGGAATTTTGATAATAAAAAAAAATTTATAATACCAAGCATTACATATCTTTAAGTTGATCAAAATAAGTTATCCAAACACTTTAACAACTTATTTTTAAATAACACCTAACCGCTTATAAACTCCTAAAACATCTATAAGTTACAAGAGTTTATAAGCTGTTTTTTTTATAAATTTAGCCATGCATAAAAGTGATCGCGATGTACAAGAATTTAAAATAGAAAAGAGTTCTTATACGTATATATGTTAATTGAAACCTCGTACAAGATTTACCTTTTTTTCTGAATTAAGAAATATATATATTTATAAGATGGATCCAATTCATTTAGGAACACAACCAACACTTAAAATTAAAATTATCACTTGAATTCACAGACATCAGTCGAAAAAAAATCATATGCCCAATGTTGATACTCATGATTTTTCTTTTTGAATTATGAATGTTACAAGAGATACTATCTCTGAAAACATATAACACGAATAAATCCTGGCAGCCATTAAAATCATAGCGTTTGCATCGAAACAGAATGTCTTCTTTATGGTCATTGTAGTAAAAGTGAATATTTTAATTTTGATTTATTGAAGTCTGTTCATGTTATATTTTAATTGGGTTTTAGGTATTCTTATATGTATATATGATTCATGAGCTCGAATATTCGAAACAAATAAAATGTAGGTAAGCTGTGTAAAATTTTCGATGTAGATGACCTTACCGATATTGTACGGAATTTCAGTATACCGAAATTTTTGCATGAACAGATTAAATTTTTTCATTGTGAAATTTTGGTATATCGATTTTTCGGTATGACATCAATATGTAATTTTTTATGCCGAACTTCGGTATGATACACGGTGTCGCGATTAATCAAGATTTCATGTTCGTAAAGACCTAATTTTGATCATAATCCCGAAGAAAGAAAGTTATGATCATGATAAAAATGGAATCTCCACATTCTCATATTTAAGGTGACGTGGGGTTTTGCAAGATGTTATCCAATACAAGCAAACGCAATTCATATTACGAATGAATCTGATGCAGTTTAAGGAAACTATATGCAGGTTGAAAAGTCGAAGAAAAAGTCAGACCAGGATATAAGTATACCTGTGTGTCTATATACACACACACACACGTACGCCAAAAGAGAGTCCGTTTGAACAAAACAACAGCCCAGAGTCAAAACAATATAAACCTTGCATCTGGCGAAATTATTAAAATTCTAACAAAACATTATTTTGGGAAATCACATATTTAATTAAATTCTGCGGACTATATACATGAGAATATGTTCATAGTTTAATATTAATTTATATTTAAGATTCATGACGTACGAATATCTACCGGCTTATCTTGTTGAGCAGTGGAGCTCTCGCTTTCTCCTTCATTTATTGTTCATTGGTTTCCAATCTTAAAGAGTATATTAGTTGCCCTTTATACATCAAGAGAAAACCAAAGGAACCCCGCTTTTCACATTTTCCAATAGATTTTTTCTATTTCACCATCTTGGATTTCCTTTACTTTGTTTCATTTGTCCCCCAAAGAGGAAAAAAAGAATCCCAACCCTTTCTTGTTGTAGTGTTGAAAGTCCTCCATTTGAGATTTAAGCCCAAAAAGGATGGACAAAGATGTCACTTTGAATCAGAAAAAGGGGAACAAGCAGCCAAAAATCAAGAAAAAGCAGCCACTTAAAGTTGTTTACATAACAAATCCTATCAAGTTCAAAACCAGCGCTTCAGAGTTCAGGTCCCTCGTGCAAGAGCTCACCGGGCAAGACTCGGATCTGCCCGAGTCGTCCACTAAGTTTGCGGCGGATGGCTGGGGGGGTGGCGGCCAGCCAGAGAAACCTCATGAGGCTGCGGAAATTGTACGGGAGGGGGGCAGAAGTACTGTTCATGCACTGGAAGATGGGAGGAAAATAGGGCAACACAATGACTGTGATGTATCGCAAGAATCCGATCCAGAGCCAGTCTGGTCATTTGGCGGTGTACCACAAGGGCTGGATCCATCGGCATTCAGTAGTGAAATTTATTCACCACAAATGGTCGAGGAATTTCGAGGGCTAGTGGACTCAAACTTGAGTCAAGAAGCTTCACATTTTGATGTTTTCAAGAGGCTAGATTCCATGTGAACTAGGTATATGCTTAATTTGGTAAGTACGGCTTATGGTAATTTGTTATTACTTGATCTAGATTCGCTGGTCTCCATTCCTTAGGGAAATTTCAAAACTTCGTAGTAGCAGCTCCGATTCTTAATAAAAACCCTTGGAAGATTGATTAATTACTTAGAGTTTGCTTCCAAAACTTATAATGTCATAGCTAGGCTAGCTAGCTTCTACCCTAAGCGAGAAGATTAACAAATTATCCAATGCAAATTATATATAGAGAGGAAACTATCTTTAACAATCTGATAAATGCATGATTAATCAAGAGGAGAGTACACGATCCTATGATTTTATTCATGTACCTTTTGGTTCATCTTCTGATTTACTGGCTATTATTTACAGTTTGTTGCTGGAATTTTACTTGACGTTTCTCATTAAATCATACTGTAACTTGGTGTGTTGCTTTGTTGCACAGATATTATTGTTCATGCAACTAGGCTGATATTGACTGCCAATTTGTGAATATACATTGTACTGCTAGCTAGAGTACAATAATGGAAACGCCATATTATTTCTTTAGTATATAATATAGTACTGCATTCCTCATTTAAATTACTTGATGTTAGAAAATTTATAATGAAACACTTGTACTGAATTTAAAGAAATGTTGATTTTATAAATTTATTTAACTTGGTTAAAACGGGATAATATGTGGTACTATAATTAGTATAGCTTAATATTCTGGATTATTTGATTTTTGGAATGTATATACGTACTTTTGAGTATTAATATCATGGTTAAGTGACCATTTAGCTTTTACACGAATCAAGTGTGTGAATTTTTCTTTTGATTTAAAACGTGGAGATTAATATTCTTATATTAGAGATTTCACTCTTTGGGTACTAAATGAAGTACACACATTGATCTATACTGATATTATTTTGATGAATTTGCAATTTTAAAAAATGGTAAGAGTAATTAAAAGGCTTCTTAATTGGTTAAGATTGTTGTTTTTCTGGGTACATTTCGTCTACTAAATAGCTTCCGAGGAGTAGATTTTTTATGTGGATAACTGTATTGATAACATGCTCCCTAAAACTTGATTTTAGATATGTATACAAGTCGATGTCAACGCATGTAAAGTGAGACCATGTTTTCAGCTTTCATGTTACATTTTTATTATCTTGTAATAATTTGTATTAGCTAACGACTTTAGATGGTTCAGACGCCATTTTAAATCCAATTCTGATGTCTCTTGTAGATCATTTTTCTTGTTGAAATATTTGAAATGTTCAGTGTTTAATTACTTTCAACTCTTCTTCCTCCACACCATTTTCCCCGGTTTTTAAAAGATGTGAGCTTTCTGATTCTCTCTCGTTTTGCTTGAGAGTCAACCCACTATATATGTATTAGCAAACAGCTTTCTTATTAGAGAGTGTTCTAGTTATTATATATCTACCAAATATATCATCATCTGGGATGATTCGGCTCTTTCCGGGATATGAAAACTTGATGCAAGTGTTGATCTTATTATGTACCAAATGTGTCAAGTATGAATTGTTCATACTAAGGACACTACATAAACTCTTTATATCTATACATTTTCTGCTAATCATAGCCGTTCATTATTTCATCTCAAGATCGAGTTGAGTGGTTACAATGGTTACTATTTTAAGGATCCTCATAAAATTTCTAAAGCAGAAGATTCGTTTACAATTCTTTTATTTTTTATTGTTCATTCCAAGCTATCTTTCGATTCTTCAAAGTAGCAATAGTCATGATAAGATTATACATGTACTATAATTTTTAGCGTGATCGCGTGCATTACTTTTCTCGGTAATTTTAAAAGGGTATGCTATCTTTCTATTATTCAAAGTAGCAATATTCATGGTAAGATTATACATGTAATATAATTTTTAGCGTGTGTGTAGGGATGGCAATTTTCCCCGCGGATTTGGGGGTCCGCGGGGGAAAATCGAAATGGGACGGGTACGGGGAATATTTTATATCCCCGAATCAAATGGGGATGGGATGGTAATAGCCCCCATCCCCGAAATCTCCGAACCCACCCCGATAGTATGTGTGTATATATGTATATATTAAAAATAATATTACTATTATTATTTAATAAAAATCATATTATTATTCTTATTTCATACATATTTAGATGAATAAAAATTTTCCAAACTACGTAATAATCTAATAACATTTATATGCATATATATATATTGTTCTTTAATATTACTTTTATTGTTCAATAGAAATCACATTACTATTTATTTCTTACATATTTAAATGACTAAAAATTTTCAAACCTATTTAATATTAGAGGCGGGGATGGGGATCCCCGTCCCCGAACCGATCCCCGCGGGGATGGGGATGGGGATCCACGAATTATTTCGGGGCGGGGATGGTAATGGCAAAATCGGCCCCGCCCCGCCCCGTTGCCATCCCTACGTGTGTGTGTGAGATTTATAAATCTGACCATGTGCATTAATTTGTTGGTAATTTTAAAAGGGTGTGTCGGGTGCATGTAAATATTAAAAGGGTGTGCCGCGTGCATGTAAGGGTTGGAGTAGTATCGGGATAAGATGAACTTATAAGAAGCTTCGTGTGTCGTGTTGCTTGATCTAAATGACTAGGTGGGCTTTAAAAGTGTGACGTCTGTGATAGGACCGGGAGTAGGGAAATGGTAAGACCAATCTCTTAGGTATGAGACAGTACCAGCAATTAGAATTGTATATCTCCAAAATCATAGGCTAACAGTTCGACCCTAGCATACATAAACTCTTTATATCTATAAATTTTCTGCTAATCATAGCCGTTCATTATTTCATCTCAAGATCTAGTTGAGTGGTTACAATGGTTACTATTTTAAGGATCCTCATAAAATTTCTAAAGCAGAAGATTCGTTTACAATTCTTTTGTTTTGTATTGTTCATTCCAAACTATCTTTCGATTCTTCAAAGTAGCAATAGTCATGATAAGATTATACATGTACTATAATTTTTAGCGTGTGTGTCAGCGTGCGAGATTTATAAATTTGATCGCGTGCATTAATTTTTTCGGTAATTTTAAAAGGGTATGCTATCTTTCTATTATTCAAAGTAGCAATATTCATGATAAGATTATACATGTAATATGATTTTTAGCATGTGTGTGTGAGATTTATAAATCTGATCATGTGCATTAATTTGTTGGTAATTTTAAAAGGGTCCGTCGGGTCCATGTAAATATTAAAAGGGTGTGCCGCCTGCATGTAAGGGTTGGAGTAGTATCGGAATAAGATGAACTTATGAGAAGCTCTTGTGTGTCGAGTTATGGATGTTGTGTTGCTTATCTAAGTAACTAGGTGGGCTTTAAAAGTGTGACGTCAGATTTTATTGGGTGGTACTATCTCAGCTGCGATAGCGCCGGGAGTAGGGAAAGGTAAGACTTATCTCACAGGTATGAGACATCACCAGCAGTTAGACTTGCATCTCTCCAAACTTATGGGCCTAATAGTCCAACCCTAACATACATAATAAGTATACTTGTGTTGTCACATATATAAAAAAATAAAATTGTATTATGACAAATAGTTGTAACGTTTAATCTAGTGGTAAATGCTTGATACTAACATGATGGATACTTCAAACGCCTCATATCTGAACCAACAAAATGGATTCATATGGCTGATGTAGCAAATCATAAATGTTAAATGTCCAACTGCGTGCATGTTGCTTGACAGAATCCACGAACATTTATATATTTACGGAAATCCTACGAAGCTGGATAGTGTATATGATTTGTTTATGCAAATATATCATGGATGCTTAACCGAAATTACAAAAAATATCACTCACATTTATGACTAATACATATTTATAATAGGGTATCCTTTAAAGTCACTTTCGATTTATAACGGACAAGATTCAACCAAAAGTCATTCGACGAAGATCTCATTTTATTCAACTACTTGATCTAGACAAGGATCATTGCATATCATCACCATGGTATAGTTTAACCATCAAGTTCGATGTGAGCTGCTTATAATATCATCACCACAGTATAGTTTAACCACCAAGTTAAGGTGAAGAAGAACTTCCTTTTTTATTTGTTCAGTACAATTGACAATAAATCATAATAGGTTCTGCAATTTTTCATATACAAGTTGATTGTAAATTGCAGTGGACTGTGCTCCAATGGTACCCAATGTACACACATAACAGCCCATAGCTATTAATATAAATTCCTATAAATTCTATCCCATGCAACTAAATTTGGGCTGGATCCGTCCACAAATGATCGAATAAGGTTGCGCTCGACCACAAATGATAATGGTTCAATTTAAAAATAAAATGATTTGAGTGTAGACATTTTTATAATCTTGGGTATTTTAAATAAATAAAGGGAAACTGCATGAGAAAAACTTAAAACAATTAACAATATAGTATTTATTCATGACATTTTATCTTTTATTTGAAAAACTTATAATGAATGTAAAAACCTTTTTAATTTTATGCAAGAAAAGCAAAATATTTTGAAATGTAGCTTTTAATACTAACACAGCCTAATTCTACACGCCACCCTTCCAATAAAGGAACAACTATCATTATTTTGTCAAATAATATACCTAAATCTCTTCCAACAGTTGATCGAATTTACAGATACTTGGATTCGGTACACATTATCATATGTATAACAAAATTTTAGACCGGATAGCTTTTAATAATACTAAACCAAAAAAGTTGAATTATACTTTTTTGTCCTTTGAACTCGGCTTTTGTGTACACAAAAAAAATCCACCAAAGTACAGGGGATAAAACAGTTGAATTTACTCAACTGTTGAATAAAAACTCTCATTGGTGGAAAACATCGAAATAATCATCTAGAAATTTGGTACGATTTAATTGAATTTCCTCTCCCTTGTCGTATAATGTCCAAACCTTTTCCTTCAAAATCGAAACATCCATGATCTGACTCCCTTGTCCCTGGTAAAGCCAACCAAAACATCACGACAACTATATAAGATGGTTTATTACATCAATTAATAGCTGATCTCTTATTTAGAGGAGAATGAAACTCATTGTTATCAACTTAGAGATGCAATATAATTGAGTTGTCTTATTATTATGCTGAATGATACATACATATACATATCTATATATATACGAGCTAATTAGAGTACCTGCAAATGTGCATTGCAGAAAACCCTCCCTCCGGGGGACTGACAACATGATGCACTTTGCAGAAGAAACCCTTCTTTCTCCAGACACCATAAAACATCAGAAAATGAACCCTCCTCGAACTTAGCCATCGAAATCTGAAGAACTATTTCTTGATCGCTTATTCGTGTTGCAGATACTGCTGACGACGAATTTCGTATAGGTTTCCTCGATCTTAATTGCTTCCTGAAATCAATGGTTGACTCTTCTTGAAATACCCTCTTGCTTTTCTTTGACATGAGATTCTCTTTCTTTTGAATTAGTGCCCCCACTTCTTTCTGGAGTTCCGGGATGTGTTTCAGCACTCTTGAAATTGTGGCAGGAATACTCAGTTTTCTCTGTATACATTATTTTTCAAATCGTTATTGAGGAACTGAAGAAATCGTTTTTCATATGAAATATAGTAAGGGGTCCGGGAATTTAATTTTAACAAATTAAAAAGACAAGATTCCAATATCATTTGAATCATACTGGGATCTCCTAATCAAGTTTGAATATGTTTATATAGAACTAACCTAAAATAAAATAAATTTAAGATGAAACCGGATCTAACGTAGGTGAAATGACCAAAATATATATATAGACTAAAACGCGATGATAGTCTTACAGACTGATCTTCGGGCGGAAGCAAGGCACGGAGAGTAGAAAACATGGTGTTCATCTTTTTCCGGCGATCCCTTTCACTGGCATTATGGTTCAACTTCTTGAAGATCTTATTCACGTCGCCCACTTTGTGAAATTTCGAAAATTCTGCCGGAGAACATTGAAGATCAGCCGAGTCCGAGTTTTGATTAGAATTTTTTTCCGTGCAAGCATATATATCAGGGCCGATGGGATTCTCCCACGGCCATCCGAAGCCGGAGAAATGAGCTGAAACGTCGACCATTTTTTAACGTGGTTTGAAGTTTTGTCGATCATATCAGCATGTGTATTTATATTTATAATCTTATGTTACGTTAGTCGAATCTCCGTGTGTATATATATATTAATATATAGCATCAGATAAATACCTGATGAGCATCTATTATTTTAATGTGTGTTCACACTATAGGAGTTGTAAAAACTGTTGTGATGCCCCAGTTGTCACCTCGGGACCCGAGGATCATACACGTCCTGTCTCCCGAGCTATGCGCCTAGAATCGGGAGCTCACCCGAGGACACATGCTCAGCTCGGGAATATTGCTCGAAGACCATGCCGTAGTTACCAGAATCCAACACAGGTACGTCTTTCCTTATTTGAAAAATCTAGGGATGATACGACTTTCCATATTTGAACAATGAGATCCCGAGGATCGCGGGGAAGATCTCTCACTCGAGATACCCGGTACAAGCGAATATCCGTCGAGATATTCTCCTTTCCACCGTCTAGCCCCTCTATAAATACCAGGTATGCTCCCTCATTCGACACATTCATTCTCGTAAGCACTTGCTCTCACGGCATATATTTTCTCTCGCTTTTGCTCTCGCACTCTGCCTGACTTAAGCATCGAAGGGGCTTCGCCGGGCACACTTCCGACGCCCTCTGACTTGTGATTTGTGGTTGCAGACATCAAGAAAGAGCATCTTCCGCCTGCCAGTGTCCGATGCCCCCGAGCTCCCGACGTGCTGGTGGTAGCTCGTCGGCTGAGATATTTCGGCTACATCAGATTGTGTTGTGGATTAATATAAATTTGAAAAAGATTTAAGAAGAACAAAATTCATATATACAAATTTGTGGAATTCCTACTCTTGAAATTTTAGATTTTATATTAGAACATATGATTTATAAGCAATTTTTATGTCTTAGTGATATTTGAAATTATTCATGTGCCGTTTTACTTGTAAGTGATGAAAGTTTACATATGGTGTTTTAAATTAGTGCTTATGAAGTTTTCTTACCTTTATAAAACAGAAATTATGTATGATTTGAAATACATTTCAAAGTTTCATGTAAAAGATTCTTCATTGAAAAATTGATAAAATAATGAATCCAAACAAGAGTAAGTGACTGGTAATTATTATTTTTAAACCCCACGAGAAAGTCACACGAACTGCATTAGCTAATCATGATTTAGTTTGATAGTAAACGCAATTTATGCATGTTAGCGTAAGCCGTATTCTGTTGTGGCACACGCTTGCCTGAGTTATATGTTGTCAGACACGTGCCATTAAAAATTAAGTCATCGATATTATTGTAAGATCTTATCCAAATGTTGCCATTTTTAAAGACATCATAAAAATCTATTATACCTGCCTACCCATGGTAACGTGCTACCGTAGGCGAGGTGCGTCTTCTCAAATAACATATTTTTCTTGAAGAACAACCCAGCTCAATATAGAAAACCCAAAATCGACTTGCTGTGATTCCAAGACGAAATTAGGATTTTTTAGTTTGGGGGTTGGATAAATAATTGAGTGGATGAACTAAGATAAATAAAAGTTCAATCTTATATATATACATATATATAGTATATCTATAAGAGTTGAGCTAGACTGGACTTCGAATGGATATACTAAAATAAACAAAATCCAATCTCATATATATAATATACCTATAAGGGTGAGGCTCGACTGGGCTGAAGCCCGATGGTCTAGCCCACATGAAGAAACGCCCCTGTTATATTCATTCTACACCCAACCACTCGGATACATGAATAGCTACATATTACATACTCAAACGACACACCATTTTCTTACTGGCGTAATTCGGACATTGGTCTCAAGTCCAGCATCTTGAGATATAAATATGAATTGATGAATAAAAATCGACACCTAAATTTTTACGTGAAAATAAATATTAAATTGGAGAATAAAAATGAAACTGAAATTTTTACGTGAAAAAACCTAAAATTTTTAAGATAAAAACCACGAGAAAGATATACATATTACACTATAACATTTTGGAAATTAATCATTATCTCGGTGTGTTTTCAACGAGATACACACTCTTTTTAAAAAATTAAAAACTTGTTTTCACAAATATTATATAACAAACTCCTATAATTGAATATTAAAACGAGACAAAAATATTCAAATGAGATGCTCATTCGGAAATGGGACGGGATATCATAATCATAGAGTTCCCCAACCATGAAACAAATTTCACCTTAATTTGCCAAAGAAACATCGCTCAGTTTTTAAGACAAAGGTCCTTATAAGTTTGACATAAATAATAAATAGCTAACGTTGTTTTGCTCGTTGCTGCACAGTGTTCCTAAACCTAAAACGATCTCGAAGCCTGAAATCATACGAGACTCGCGAGAAATTGCCCAAATGAATAACTATCTTCAATGTTTTCAACCTAGCCCGGCAACACGAGTTCCAAATTAGTAATATAACTACTAATTTCTAAATATGTGGATCAGTCGGGCCCACCAGTCCGTAGACCCAAAGGCTGTACCTGTACATAAGCTTGAACAAGGCCTGGATTAAATCCCATTTTTAGCCCGTCTTGTTTTGGGTTATCAAATGAAGGCCCAAAATTGTGTAGTCTTGGATTGTCTCACCACTCGGTTATGAAAACATGTTTCTATAAATACTTTAGTCTATAGTATATGATTGATTCTTACTGACACCCTTATCTTAAATGAAGGAATTAATTTTAAAGAGAAACCATAATCTATATTTGACGTTTTAAAACTTTTTACAATTTTTTAAAAAAAGTGGGTATAGTTCTTATATATACTCTTACCTACAATTATAGTTTCAGGGTCAGGAAATTTCAAAAACGAAACGGCCCAAGTTTCTTTACAAAATATATTGGTAAAATGAGGTAACAGGTATTTATGCATATTAGGGACAACCCATTTGCCCCGACTTCCCTTCTCAAGGACATCGCACAAATGGTCATATAAAATAGGGTGAAAAAAAATATTTCTTGTTCAATAATATTTTTAAATACAAGTTATGATAATATCTGAAATATACCCACCAAAATAGTACTTATATATCCTCTGATATAAATGTATTCAATTTGGAATGAGACTTGGGGTAGACATTCATTTATAACAAACCACTCTCTCACACACTTGTCTTTTTGCATGCTCTACATTTAAATTGGCTTGCATAATTACATACGAACAAAAAACAAAAACAAGAGACATTTAGTTGTTGTCACATGGCAAATGCGAGTTGAAAAGACTTGGGGTGATGTGGAAGTATCTTCTCCGACTTCACGGGTTCGATTATCGTGTCGAGCATATCTCCGACTAAAATATCGTGGGATATGCTCTGAGAGTTTGTCCGTTATATAAGTCATCTCCCCCGATTCATTGTCTACTCGGGCATATCACTCGATTTAAAACTTATATGGGTCAAGAGACCTCTCATATATATAGGGGGTTAGCCCATTAATATGCTAACATTTTTTAAGAGACATTTAGTTACTTTATACAAGCTGGCAAAGATTTTCGTGGCTCGAAGGATTCGGCTGTTTAATTTATATATTTGATTTGAGGATTCTGATCTACAATGGCCAGTAAATTTATACGAGAGAGATTGTAATATAATATTTTATATTTTTTTTAAAAAAAAGCGTTCCTAATATTAAATTATGCTATTTTCTTTATGTGGTCAAGGTTTAATAATTCGGTTATTTAATGTTGTGGATTCACCAAGACTTAATGCAGAACACTAAATCAATGCAAGGAAGGTGCATTCATTGAGTTGAAACTTGAACCATCTATTACCAATGACATAGACCTTCAAATTTGAATAACGAGTCGGGCTTGTAATTTGGATAAACGAGTCGGGCTTGTAATTTGGTTCTAAAGTAAAACAAAAGAAATTCTCCGTCCCAAGTTGTACTGAGAAAAATTCGTTTAGTTTCTATATTTAAAATGGTTATTTATTTTTTTTCTCTTATTAATTATTAATATATCCCTATATCTAGTGACATTTATGGGCCACCCTTGTTTTATTTTCTTGTTTTACTACTAAAACTTAACATAGTGTATTCCCGATTACATTAGTTTGAACATATTTTGGTCTGAAATTCTAAGAATCTCATGATAAAGTTGGAATTTATATTTTTCGTCTGGAATTCTAGTCACCTGATGATAAAAAAAAAAATCAGTATATTATTAGAATCATAATCTCTTTCATTTTAGTACAAAATATTTTGAACATGGTTTCCCTCCTAGTTATTATGATGAGAATGAACCTTTTTCTCTCGAATGATAAGAAACCGATGGGTTTGAATCTCTGCGACCATGATTTGAAAGATCCAAAACAAGAAATAGTAGTATTTCTAGCAACAACATAATGAAATAAATCCATAAATATAGATTGATTCGAAATCTAGTTCATCACAAATCAATATATTTGTACAAATAAATATAGAAATAAATAGCGAGCACTTCTGAACTCAATTTGATAAAATATTGTTTGAACTCCTTTAATAAGGCTCATTAAGTTAAACGAATCAAGCTCGATCTTTACTATATTAATCTAATTAGCTCGTGAACGGACTGGTTACTAGGCTCGTGAGTAATTTTTAGATTAATTTTTTTTAATATTTTATTTATATAATTTACACTTTTACTTATGTAAACTATAGGAAAACCCACCGGTTTATACAATAGAACAGATTATAATAAAATACTATATTTTTTTCAAATATATAATTTAGTTCTCATGTATAATGCGGATTTACAATTTAAAAGCTTCATATGTATATATATCCCAATAATTGAAGACATCCATGAGCACACCCTACCTGTTCTTTATGAAAGCCGACCTGACCCACAATACCCGGCAAGAATCATGATTTCCAAACTACAAAAAATCCCATATTTTAACACCAAATCCTTTTTTGAAAACGGGGACCATACCACATCATTTATATATCTTTTCTCTACGAATCAATATCAACTTTAATTCGATTACTTCTTAGACTTTTTCTACAGTGCCATTTTTTATTTTTATTTCTTGTTTGGAATTAAGCAATCTACCGTGCCATTATAATGTCTGATTTTATAGTTAAGCAAAATATGCATGATAGTGTTACATATGATATTGATAATTCCATGTAAGCAACCTCGGGACCCGAACAGACCTCAGAATTCTAGAGCTCGAGCATGTCATATCCTGTCCGGACAGACCTCAGAACTCTAAAACTCAAGCAGATCATACCATGTTCGAACATGCCTCAGAACTTCAGAGCTTGAGTATGTCATACCCTGCCCAACAGACCTCAGAACTCAAGAGCTCGAGCAATTCATATCATGTCCGAACATACCTCACAACACCGAGCATGCTTTAATATCCTCGAGCCAGCTCTTCCGACCAGTGTCCCACCATGGTAATTACGCCTCTAAAAGTGGACCTTGAGCATACGACAAATTGGCCTTGTCTCAAGGATTAGTGGTGACAATCAAGACTTGAGAATCGGTCAACTCAAGCACGATACCAGCCGAAAATCCCACCCAAGCACATCATCTAGGTAAATCACTCAAATTAATCATCTAACCTCTCTATAAAAGCCCATATCGCCTCCTTCCACACTCACTCATCTTAGCTTTTTCATATATTCTTTATCTCTATTCCCGAAAACCGACCTGATTTAAGTATCAGAGGAGTTTCACTGAAGGTATTTTCGATGCCCTCTAACTTGTTATGTGGTTTCACGACATCCGATATAGCATGTTTCTATTCGATTGTTAAGACATACCCCGAGGTAAATTATCTCGAGGACCATACCTGGTGCTATTTCGAGCTGTATTCTCTCGAGAACAAGACTTGTGGGATCCTGAGATGTATTCTCTCGAATATCAGACCTAGTGGTAGCTCGAGTTGTATTCTCGGGTCAGACCTGGTGGTATCCCGATGTGTATTATCTCGAGGACCAGAAATGGTAGTATCTCAAAGTGTATTCTCTCGAGGACCAGATCTAGTGATATACTGAGGTGTTTTATCCTGAAGATCAGATTTGATGACAGCTTATAGGTTGAAGAAAGATTTGGTTACATCAAAACATGGTTGGAAATACTTAGTGTCAAACTTACATCATTTTGAGTGGTTGATGAGGCATCATACCAACCTTAAATTAACTAAAATGCCTTCAGATTCTTTATAAATGGTGGATTTATTCAACTCTTTATAAAGAAGAAAGTAACAATTAAAATTTTTTTGGTTTACTTTAATTAGATATCGTCTCATCAAGTTGCTAAAAAGAGTATAATGCATAATATTAGTTCTAAATTCGAAACTATATAGTTGTGTGTGATTTTGTTGAAATCCAGTTGAAGTATACTTTTTTCGTGATTGATTAATGCAATAAATCAATGACTGGTCACATATAAAAGGAACGGTGTTTTCTAGGCCAGAAATATTTGATCTGAGGTCAAAGGAAAACTTTTAGCATTATTAATTAGGAGCACATTTTGAGCGTGTTAAGAAGGAAAAGTCTGTAATTGTTTCGTCCGACATTTAACTAGAGTGTTACGAAATTTTAACTTTTCTAGTTTAACAAATTTATATTATCCATATATTTTAATTACAAGTAATTTATGTGGTGTTTTCGTACCAATGGATATCCTCAAACTATCATTTTACACTAGTTAAGGTTTTAAAAAATCGAAGGATGAAGAAACACATTTAACTCTGTATTTCCCCTACTGTAGACTGCAGAGATAAAATATTTATTATAGCTACACAAATATTGAACACTAATTTCTTTTGTATATATGTTCATGCAATTTGTTAAACATATATATATATGTTTTATATGTGCATATATATATATATATATATATATATATATATATGCACTGTGACTTAAAATTTAAGGATATTGACGGAATTATAAGAAAATTTAATAGCTTTAACAATTTTAAGCAAATAAATTTTTTTTTTTGAAAAAAGTTAACCTATTAATAAGCTAACCACTGTATAGGTCAGAGACCTCTTGCCCATACATATATTAGATCGAGGGATATGCACGAATAGTCAGGGGCCCGGGGGAGATGACCCATATAACGGACTAGTTCCCAGAGCATACACCCATAATATTTCAGTGGGGAATATGCTCCACACGAGAATCGAACCAATGAAGCCGGGGAAGTTTCCACATCACCCCAATTCTTATCAACTCGTTTGTGCCCCTGAGGGCTTAAGCAAATAATTATTGTTCTGATAGAAGTCAACTAAAATTTTAAGATTTTAATTTGGGCTACATACATAGAAATTGAATGTTCTCAGCAACGTGGGACAAATAAGTTATTGTGATATTTAAGATATTCAAGATCTCCAAAATGAATCCATGACATTTAAATAAACATGCAACCACATTGCTCAATGATAATGGATCTTTATTTAAGAACCGAAAGTGTGAACAGTTTTTTTTAAAAAAAAAAAAAAATCTCCATTCAATGTAATGAACCTATATGCGACTTTAGATTGGAGTGATTAATATTAAATTTTCTAATTATCTGAATTTGCCCTATGTTTAGTTGTAATATAAGAATTTTTTAAAATCTCTTTTGCAAGCTTGTAGAAGATTAGATTATTAATCCTGAGGAGATTAATAATTTTGATAATAAGAAAAAAATCTAAATTTAAGTTTTGAATAAGCTAAATATTGATCATTTGAACTAAACAAAATATTATCTACTTGTCACCATTAATTACAAAATTATTATATTTTGGGGTATGCATAAATTCGATAAGTTTTCTTTTGATCCTTGAAAACAATGTTCGATGCATCTTTGCCCACTCAGTTTTACAGTCATACTTTCATTTAACAAATAGCAAAACATAAAGTAAAATAGGGGCTGACTTTCATCCTATTAGAAGGCGAAAATGTCAATCCTTCACCCCGTTGACTTTTATCCTTTTTTAAAAAAGAGAGAATAAAAAAATTAAGGAAATCTGAGGTATCCAAGGTTTGTAAGATTTTGCTGCTTTATTCCCTTTAATTTTGCATTTTGGTTGACACTTGTACGTTTCACCCTAAACCATATATGTTTGTTAAATTATATGGAATATTTACTAGCATTTTCAAGTACTACTTTGCAATCGCGGAGGATCAAGTGTCACATCTTTCAATTGAAGAAATTCAAGAATCAAAAAATAATGAATATAGGTGGCAACTCATATATCATTAAAATAATCTTGAGAACAAAATAGAAATGTGGAAATGAAACCTCACCTATATATGAAAGGAATTTCACAGTCAACATACACCCATTATTGTACTTGAATCAATCCGCTAACCCAAGCTTAAATATGTGACTAAAAATATATCTTTTTTATATTTTTTTTTGAAATATTAGTCTAGACAGGTAACAAAATATTAACCAAAAAAGATGCAAAAATTGAATATCTTCCAAATCAGTCTTTTGACATCTCGATATACTGCTGCGTCGAGAAATTATTATATTATTGTTGTTGGAGCCAAGTTTTTTTATATTATATTGTAAAGTGTATCTAGGATGTCATATCCCATATGATATATTGGCACAAAAACCGTGAGATATGTTAATGTGGAGCAGCATCGATGGATGATGATGGGTCGTAGATGGATGATGATGGGTCCTCTACAATCATGAAACTTCAATAGCAAACATGTAAGGTTTCTGTAGATTGGACGCATTTTAATCTCGTCGAGGTGGGGGCTCTACCATTGTCACTTCCAACTCTCAACCAAATAGAATATTATTATTATTATTGTTATTATATTTCATCATATGGAAAAAGAAGATAAACGAACTTGATAGCTATGGTGGACTGAGAAAGAGCAAAAGACATTTCTCGAAAAGATATAGACTTAAATGGACCAAAAGTCGCGACACGTATCCCCATCGAGATGCCTGAAAATCTCATCCAAGAAAAAGCAGAGATCTACCATCGGAAAATTCCTCATCCTACATAGTACAAACAAATCATTACACATCCAATGGCTCACACCCTTATATTTATTTAATATGACTTCTTAGGATATATTCAAATAATTAAGCTCATGCATATCATTCATATTTGATATATCTTTATGGATATAATCACGGAATGTAATAGTAGGGTTTCTAGTTGTTTGATTCATAAAAAAATATTGAGACAGGTGAATATATAAATATTATTTTTCACTAAGAGATCTGAGTTCAGCTAACATGAAATAAACCATGGTGCATTATAAATAATATAGAAAATATATCCATATATATATATATATATATATTTATATTCTGAATGAAATTAATATGGCATAACATAGGGCACATAATTGCATGGGCACGTACAGGAGGCAAATCTTGTGAGGGCATCAAAAAGAAAATTGGCCTCTCTTTGCACCACCTGCTCCACCACATTATTTCTCACCACCAAAAAGCCACCAATGCTGACATCACCTGTATCTCTTTCCAGGATTTTGATTGGCCCCACGACCTATTCTTAACACACACACACACCCACCATCCAATTTATACTATTTTCATATATTAAGATAGAATAGAAAAGATAAAACATAAAAAAACTCTTTTAAGATAAAACTTTTCATATATTTATCATCAGATCATGCCAACGTCTTCCCCTTTTAGAAAAAAGAAAAAATAAAAGAAAAAGTAGAAGAAGAAGAAAAAGAAAACAACAACACTTAATTAATTAATGCCTCCAAATATTTGAGCCACCATGTCCAAGATTTGTTTGTTTTCCATAAAAATATTTAATATCTAAATTCTTGAACAAAAGATATCACCACCATTTTCTTATTAATTACCTTTGTATATAGCTTGTCTTGGAATTCAATTCAAAGTAGGCAAAATATTGAGCAAATCTTCGGGTTGATATTTGGTCAGATCTTGCTTTGTGTACTTATTACAAATCTCGTCTTCCCCACACCTCACACAGAAACTAACGTATACCAAACGAATCCACCGTTTTAGCTACAAAAATACCACCCAACTTCTCACCTTCCTACATACCTATCTTTTCTTCTTCTAATAATAATCCTCTTTGGTCAAATTTTGAGCTTTGACTTTGAATCCCGTTTTCTCCGATTAATCTTGGATATTAAGAGTAATTGGAGCAATGGGTATGGCCGCAGCAGATGCTCAATTCCATGTTCTCGCTGTCGATGACAGCTTGATTGATAGAAAGCTCATCGAGAGATTGTTGAAGACTTCTTCTTATCAAGGTTCTTTTTTTATGTCATTTATGCTAATGGGTTTTTGGTTCTGCAAAAGTTAATGCCATGGATTTGGTTTTTCTGGCTTCCTTCGAGTCTAATTATTGCGCATTTTGGCTTTGGCAGTTACCACAGTTGATTCAGGCAGCAAGGCTTTAGAGTTTCTCGGCTGGCACGAAGATGAAATCAACAACTTCACTTCAACCTCCCGATTTCCTAAAGATCATGTAATCTTTTGTTTTCCCCACTGTTATAAAGACTGATCGAGAAGATTTATGCCATCATAGTGGATTTTTAAAATTCTATTCTGGACATTTATCTTCCAATTAATTAATTGCATTTTCCCTTTTTTGAAATGTTTAAACTCATTTCGTCTTTTTTCCCCTGGAATTCTCAGCTAGTGGAAGTGAACCTTGTTATTACAGACTACTGTATGCCTGGAATGACTGGCTATGATTTGCTTAGGAAAATGAAGGTAAATTAAGTACATAACAGATCTCTTGGGACTTGGTTTCTATCGTGGAAAAATTTCATTTTTTTTTTCCTTATTTTCTGCTAAAGTGTAGACTTCTATTTCAAGAAAATATAAATTTTCAGTCCCCTGAATTATAGTATTATATGATTTGATGTATCCTGGTAAAGGTTGTCCACATGGGTCCTTTTCTCGCCATTCAATTTCATATCAATTGGAATCTTACCAAAATCTTGCAAAATCCTTCTCCCACCTAACGTATATAAATATATACATATATAAATGCATGTATTCATATATTTACACTGTATAGTAATAACAATAATAATAATAAATAGGAAAAGTCAAACACATACCACTTAATAAAAACTGAGGAAAATCATTTGTTGGAATACATTTTTTTTTATTGAACTGGAATTTGGCATAAGTGGTATATATTCGCGATAAAATCAGCTTTATTAAATCTTTCAATTTCCCTTCAATTTCACAGGAATCTTCATCTCTTAGAAACATACCAGTTGTTATCATGTCATCCGAGAATGTTCCTTCAAGAATTACAAGGTAAAATAGTTTATGACTCACCACCCATTCCATGTCTTTAATTGATTCATATCTTACATTATCCATGATTAGATGTATGCTTGGTCTACTTAACAAATAAAGTAGTGAAAATTAATATTTTACTAGAAAAGAATTTGTGAGAAGTTTTCAGGAATGATATATTCCATTAAAATACAGAACAAATAACAGAGTTCTTTGTTTTTTTTTTTCAATTTACGCAGATGCTTAGAAGAAGGAGCGGAAGAATTTTTTTTGAAGCCGGTGAGATTAGCAGATGTAAATAAGCTAAGGCCACATATTATGAAAACCAGAAGTTGGCACGATACTGAACTAAGCCCCGAAAACAATGAGAAACAAGAATCACCATCGCCGCCGCCTCCGCCGCCGCCGCCCTCGTCGGAGGTATCTGCACAATCACAACCACATTACGAGCAGACAACACAATCTAGTAATAACAACAACAATAAGAGAAAGTCAATGGATGAGGAGCTTTCATCACCGGAGAGAACAAGGCCGAGATACAATGGTCTCACTTTAGTCTCAAATTAAATTAAAATCCTTTTTTTCTTATTTTGTATTTGTATATTTGAGCTTTGTACTCTTTTTCTTTTTATTTTTCGTTTTTTTTTAGGTTGTACACAAAATGAACAGATTTTATAGAAAGGAAAGGGAAAACTGATGATAAAGAAATGTGCACCATTGTCATGTCCAATTTTGCTTTTACCATTAAGGTTTACTGATTGTATACATTTATTTATACATATATTTCGTTTTAAAAAAAAAATGGATTTCGAAATTTATATTAAGTTTGACTTAACGTTGACAAATAAATCATTTTACATAAGAAAAATTTGGGCTTCCCAAATCAGATGGTGGACGCTACTTGCAATGGCTCCAAATATGATGAGGTTAACACACACACACACACACACATATATATATATATATATATGTAAATTTTTCATATTTTTGTAAAAGGTGATGAGTTTTTGAAAGGGTATTTTTTAATTGTGAAGTGTAGCAAAATTTTTTGATAAAATACGATTTAGTGAAAACATTTAAGAGAGAAAATTCGTAAAATTTGATCATATAAAATTATCTTCAGAAATAACAATTTCAACCATCTATGTATAGCACCGTCCCGCATAATTATTCTCAAACCGTCAAGTAGAAAGATAATAATCCAAAATATTACTAATAATGATCCAAAAAACATGCTTCAAATATCAGATAAAATTGTGTAATATTAATAATTTTAATTTGTTCTAAAAAAAATTTGAATTAAAAATTGATACTTGAAAGTCTTGCTATGCATATGGTTGTATAATTTCAAAAAAACGGGTTAGTAAATAAGTATACAAAATATATGTTAAAAGTAGATTAGTAACCAATTTTAAGAAAGTTTTTCAAAATCTGTAATAATACATTTGACAAATTTATTGTATCTAAACTTTGGTTGTATATATGTGTTAATTGTAAACTCATATTGTAATACTCACATTTTATCATTACATTATATACAGAATTTTATTTATTTATTTATCATTAAAATAAATACTATTTATTTTAATAGTTTTCCAAAGAAAACATGCGTAGTTGTTCAACAAGAAGACAGGCAATTGAGTGCCAACCAAAATTAGTTGTATGAAGCCGTAGAATTAGTAGGCAACAGTTGCACATGGCCTTTGTTTCCGATGGCATGCAGATACAAATATTGCGACAAAAGTTTTTTATTAAAGCAAATAATAATCGTTATGGTTTCGTTTTCGAAAATATAATAATTAGGCCAAAAATTTACATTTATCCTTAGATATACAACAGAAAATATACCAATGCTTAGGATGAGACTTCCAACATATGACAAATAAAGTGTGATATAGGGTATCTGTAAAGATTTTTGGCTTTATTGGATCTCGTGATGGATCATGGACCATAACAAACAATTTTCTTGTATCCATCATTTTTCTGTTCTAGTTCAACTTTAATTATAATAATAAATAAACAAATGGATGGCCATGACATCATGATACTAAATAAATTAATATTTAATAAGATAATATATTTTAATAATTTTTAGAACATTAACAATCATCTTCATATGATTTAGAAATCGCGAAATAGATCAGGCTGTAATCCTTTTGAGGGAGTGTTTTCCATTCGGTGAGATCTAACTTAGATGATTACGTTTTGCAAGTAATAGAAGTGAATCTCAATCCAATTTGTTTTTCGTTAGAAAGATATTCATATTTAACTTATATACATAAGAATAGGGGAACCTATGGGAAAATGGATTGGATCAACACTTGTCTTTTGAAAAACACTAATCCTCCCTAGCATTTTGAAACACACTATAAAAGGGTTATATTTCAAAAGATATACTGCTTAGACCAAAAAATTCCAAGTGGCCCGATTTTTGCAAGTGTAAAAAGTTTTGTTTTCCCTTTTCTTTTACTTTTCTCAGATTTGAGCTCGAAACAAACCGAATTCAAAGGGTCGGTGTCCATGCTACCTGTGTTGTAGCCGTTGAATCAGAGTAGATGTCACATAAAACTATATAAAACCCATGTTGATTCCAACAGTATCCGAATTCAGGTTTCTGGCACCTGCTGTCGGAGAAAAGGATAGTTCTGTAAAGTAGCCATCTTTGGAAACTATGATAATAACTACAATGAAGCCCATTGGCATATTACACCCTTTGCTTGCATACGAATTGAATGTAGTTCTGATAATTCGGAGCCTTGGAATCTACATTCCCATCTGCAAAACGATTCAAGATCATCGTTCTTATAAAGTAGCCTAAGGCAGGACCTAAGCCGGTCCAGTTCTAAGAGCATTGTCTAAATCAGCAATCAAGTCATTAACATCCTCGATTCCCACAGAAATGCGCACAAGATCCTCAGTTAAACCTCTGGCCTCGCGTACGGCAGCTGGTATGCTTGCATGAGACATAAAGCAAGGCAAACTGATAAGGGACTTCACACTTCCTGCAAGAAGCGATGTCCCAGTTAAACTAATGAGCTTCTAGTAGCACCACGACCTAGAAACATATGGTGCTGCTGCACGAAGTGATTTTGCACGTGCTCAAATGTGTGTGCATGTGTGTTTGCATGCTCGGCAAGTGACTAAAGAGGATTAGATTATGGGAGGATTCCAGAAAATAATTATAAAACGAGGAATTACCAAAACTGACGGTTATGCTGAAATACTTGGTTGTCTCGGCTATATGCTTAGAAAGTGCCAGTGACCCCGTTAAGAAACTGAACACAGATCCAGCGCCCTTTGCCTGCATCAAGTGAATACCAATTCATATGCAAGATTAAAAGTTTTCAACCTCTGTGCACTTTTATTGTCAAGTTTACTTTTTTTTTTTACGTCTTTGGTAGGTGTTTGGCATGATAACATCAATCGAGCATTTCGGTGATTTTGTACCTGAGAATAATGTAAAGATTGCCCTGGATGACCAAGAAGGCCGGCATAATTGACCTTTTTGACCCTCTGATGAGAGGAGAGGAATTCAGCAATTTTTTGTGCGTTTTCCTGTTCATTGAACTTTTATTGCATCAAAAGATAGAAAATCGAACCAATACACCAAGCAAGAATCTAGGCGCTTAATAATTGTACTTCCAATTGCATGAGTTGTCAGTATTAAACATTGAAATAAAGATCCCACTAGTCTTCCATTTAAGGTGCTACCGCAAGTATCTTTATAATCAAATATTGATGGTAAATGATAATAGGTTTCAGTGATGCAAAGGCGAAAAAAAAGAGAGACATTATCCAACAAAGAGTCTTGGAAATGCTGACAATACCTGTTGCTTCTCAACCCGTAGGGCCATAGTTTTAATGCCTCTTAAACAAAGCCAACAATCAAATGGGGCTAGCCCTGAGCCTTCTGCATTCTGTAGGAAGTAGAGGTCTTTCGCCAGGCTAATGAGTATAAAGTAAAAAGACAATTATGAATTCAATGAAATGTTTGTACCAGCACAAAGCGGTTCATTTATCCTAATCATAAATTTAATAGTATAATACAATGTTACTCGATTAGAAAGGGGGATGCCTTATCATTGAGATCTAATCAAGCACAACAAAAAAGTGAGAAAAGCAGTAACTTATGAAAAATTGGATATTACAAAATAAAAATCTTCAAAGACTATAAACAGCCAGTAGCATGTGAGATGCATGCAAATTCAAATGCCATATTCATCGTTCTACATGATGGCTCTTTCTAAAAATATATTAAGCTGAACACCAGTAGACTTTATCTGTTTCTTTTCTAAGAATAATAGATGGAAGGATTGATCGTCACCATATGCTGTTTTCAAATGTTAAAGTGTTAGAAATACTTCACATATAATTCAGATCAGACACAAGGGTGATGTTGGATTTGGTTTCATATTTAGAATTATATTGGAGGAAATTATGTTTACATTGTTTCATGTCCAGGCAGGAACATTTATTTGCTGTAGATATTATATCACATGAGAATGTCTTGATTTCAGTGATACTCCATGGGGTAATAATTTTTCTAATGGTATTGGAAGTTTAAATAGCTTATTGTATCAGAATAATATATATTATAGGAGTACTTTTAGAGAGCGATGAAAAGTAAAACTAACGAATAAGAGTGAATATATATTTTTGGGGAAGGAGTGATGATTGGTTTCATTTTCCAGAGAAAAGTAAAGGGGGTTAGAAAAAGGAACCAAACATAACCAAAGTCCTCTTGTATTTCTAAAAATATGTCAACAGATGACCGTGCCTTTCTGAAAACCTAGATCAAGATGGGAAGTTAAGGAGGGATATCTTTTATCTTCAAAATATGCAACAATATTGGTGTCAGAGAAGATCAGAATTCACGCAGAACATCGTAAATAAGTAGTAATGAAAACATGGGAACTACGGCAGAAGTCAAATATAGTAAAATAATCTCTGAATATCAGAAGTAGGTGAGAGTACCTTTCTCCTTTAATGGAAAGTATGCCAGCCATGAGATCACTGTGACCAGATATGAATTTAGTTGCAGAGTGCATCACAATATCTGAAAAAATGATTGACAATCCAAAGTTGTTCAAAGGCCCATATAACAAAATATATTTTTTGGCAGCAGAAACAATTACCGGCTCCAAGTTCCAAGGGTCTACACAAAACGGGAGACATGATGCTATTATCCACCAACACAAGAGCCCCATGAGCGTGAGCAATCTCAGATATTTTCTGAAAAACAAGAGAAAAAGAACAGGTCATTATGGCAGTTGGAAATAGGATTCACAAATGAAAAGGGACAGTGGGGAAGGGATAAAAGTAAAATTCCATAAAGACCCAACCAACAAATAATCCACCTATGCTGTTACGATAAAGGTGAACACATGGGCAGTTAAAGGGTGCCCAACAAGATTCAGAGAAAAGATTTATCTATATATTTGTATATCGTCAAATATGGAGATTTAAGAAATTAATTTCAAGAATTGCTCCTGAATCCAAGCACACAAGGGAGAAAAAAACACCTAAAAATGCTCTAAATACAATGAACAGAAAGTAGGTGCAAGCCTGCTGTGCTACACTAGAGATTTGGCTATAAAAGGTCACCTACACGAATATCAGAAATTTGTTGTCGTGGGTTTGTTGGAGACTCCAACCACACCAGCTTTGTCGAGGGTCCAATTGCAGATGCAACCTCATCCAAATTAGTTGTATCAACACGCCTATACCAAACATAATAATTATTAATCTTGCAACCCAATTTAGGAGGCTGAGGTATGTAAACTATTAGAAGAAAAATTATGAAAGAAATATTAATACGAACTTAACCACAACCCCTGATTTAGGAGTTACTTGTGACAACAACCGATCAGATCCACCATACATGTCATCACCAGCGACGATCTCCTCCCCTGTTATTATTAAAAGTGTCTCAAAATGTGATGGTGAAATGATGTTTGCCACAGGGAAACCAATAATTCTACAACAAAGTAATATGATGATAAGTAAAGCAAAATACCAGTTCCCACAAGATGGGTAACTGCTGACAGAGCAGCCATTCCACTAGTGAAACACAATGCACGGTCGGCCTTATCAAGCTTAGCAAGAAGTCTTTTGAGTAGGCAAATAAATGATGAAACAACAGAAGAAAGTGCATGTTAATTGTTAACATAGAAAACAACAAAATTAATGGTTTGAGTAATGTACGGACCTTTCCAAAACATCTCGAGTAGGATTTCCACTTCTTGTATAATCGTAAGGCCCATATTCTGTCGCAGAAGGCTACAGAACAAATCAAGTTAACAATTGGTCGAACACAAATATAAACAGCACATCAATACACATTGATTGGTGTCTGATTTATCCTCTTTACGAAAGAAAGCCTGGTTTTTAGCAAAGGTGAGCAGTCTCGCTACAGTCAGAAAGCTAAGTGTGACTACCTGCTCAAGGGGGACAGATGTACTCGTTTCTTCATGATCTGGCCAAAAGAATGTGAACCGTAATTCAGTTTTGCTCTGACTCTGGATGGTGTTTCTCAAGTTTCCTTGCATACCTTGATTGGGGTACATTTGTTGAAAATTACAGTGATTTATTGGGGAGGGACCTAGATTGTGAGGCTCTTGATCCTGATATACTTCAGGTCGGCCAAGTATTAAAATGAGGAGCAGCAAGTTGCTTTGATGGTGGAGATTTCTTTAGAAAAAATTGGAGACTGAGTTTAATATTCGGGGTTCCAAATCTTCAAAGTAGATGATTTTGACACTGGCTTTGTTAAGGCGGCTTGAAGTAATGTTCAAGGAAATTTTCTCGAGCAGTTCATGAATTCTTTGACTCTTGTTCAATGTTGAAGCAAGTTAATCACTCTAGGAATGCTCTAGTTCCTATGTCTGCACAAAAATCTCGTGTAAGTGAAAAATTGTAAAGTTCTTTATAAGATCATCATTAAGATTTTGGCGAAGAGCTTATCGATTGTTATAACTTCAGTAATTGACACTGAAGCAAGAGCAGATGTTGATTTAAGGGATATGAGAGTTTGGAATAATGCTTTTTTGGCTATGGTTCTTTGGGATATTCACTCAAGAGAGATTCTCTGCAGTAAAATGGATTAATCATAGCTCTCGGTTCGATCTCTAACATTGAGGCTAAGAGTAGGGACTTCTCGTTAATCATGAGGTTACTTGAGATTTGTTCTGAGTCGGTTCAAGCGTTGGTTATGGGAGGAGGCAATCACTTTACGGGGTCGTTGGTTTCCACCCGGCTCTTCCGGGTTGACTTACTCGTACTTCATGAACGTGGACTCAGCCCTGAGGCCTTATTGGTATCCAGTAGTGCGGCACCCAGGAGTTCTACCTACCCATGCGTTGCCAAAGAGGTTGTGTATTAAAGATAAGCTTCTCAGCCAGGACAGGCTTCCATTTATTGTGGATTCTGGTCGTGCACTCCGCCTTCTTCATGTACAGAATCTATTAATCTCCTTTTTTTTACCAGTGTCCTTTCAGTAAACCTCTTTGGTTCAGAGCATGGTTCTGGCTCAAAATGTTGCATAATATGTTGACCATTCAGGCTGCTACGACATGGTTTTTCTCAAAGCTAGGTGCAGCGTAATTAATATGGATTTGACTACGGGTTTAGTGCACAGTGTATGAAATTTGGAAAACCCGTAACTAGAAGATTTTTTACGGTGATACTCCAAGAAATGAGACATCCTTTCTTAAGATCCAGGATTCATTCTGCCTTGCCTTTAATTACATTTCCCAACAACTCCTACTAGTTTTCCTTTGCAGTGTTTCTTTTATCTAGATTGTTTCAGGCTTGCGTGTGGTTTTTCCTCGGATGATTACTGTTATTTATTTAGCTCAATATGTTTAGTGTATTTTTACTATGACTTATCTTATCTATGATATTTATTTATCAATCAAAATATTACTAAAAAACTATAAAAAAAGGAAATATATTTCATGATCTACAGTATCTTTTAGAAACTGCACATTCTCATATTAGCTACTGTATCTCGTACTTCAAACAATGATGTGATATCACATGCCTAACATGTTTATCAACTTAAACTACTTCAAAGGAGGCACTATAACACAAGAATTACTGAAGGTAGATAGTTTTGAGCAGAATCACAATAAAATGTACGTCTTACAACCTATTTTTTACAACTCAGAGAAAGATTCACAATTTTGGAAGTCATCTGCAGACCCATGGCAAGAGATTGAATTTCTACGACAGAAGAATATGCATTGACACCAGAAAATATGAATCGAACCATATATGAATGCAGCATCTGCTGACCAGTGATACAATTTCAAAAACAATATTTACTAAATTGGTCTAAAACTTTTTCCAAATAAAAAGAAGTTGTCATAAACCAGTGAAAAATCTTATGGTGGCAGCTGCAATTTTCATTATGATGCCGCTGAAGCATCTAACAAGTTATGTGCATATTATCTGATCTTCCAAGATACTTGGTGATGAAAACTAATTATAACTGATGTAGACGAAAAAATTAAATTTGTCCATAGCTGGAATAGTTGAAAATATGTATCCTCAGCCGATCCTTGAACAATTAAATATAGTTTGGTTACCTTATGAAACAGATCATGCCACATTGAAAATCTACCTGCTTGAAAGTAGCTGTTTGATAGAGAGGTGTGCTTAATGCGCCATATGGATCAAATTCATTCGCAAAGTGCATCAAAAGAGTAGAAACACTCAGCTCACTTTGCTCCCTTATGTCCATGGTCTCCTTTTCTGATGGGATTATGTATGGAGCTCTCAAAAATATATAATGAAAAAGTTTACCCACATAGGAAACTATTTATCAAGGGCTAAATATAATGGGAAAGAACTACCATTTGAACATTCCGCTGTCACGTCGACCAAAGCTGATGCACTGACATTCATCTCGTTGTCTCTAATGCAGTTTAATTTGAAATTCTGGTGACATAAAGAACACTTTCCCTTCTCGACCACAGTTGGTTTGAAAGCATAAAACAAAGGGCAATTCTCTTTGAGTAAAACCTAACATATCAATATAGACTATCAGAATAACACCACAATTCGGAGCAGGGAGAAAATATTAAATAAAGGAAAAGATACATAAACGATTGCAGAAAGTTAGAGGCTTTGTCACAACTCCTCAGTTTTAGTTCAAAGGGAAACTACGCCTCTTGTTTCCATCAAAAAGGTTATTTGGATTTGGCAAGATCCAGAAATACAACAAGGTCGCTACAGGCCTCATGTTATATTACAGTTGAATAAAAAACCATCGATGCATTTATGACCTCTCTCTCTCCATCTATAACCTAGCCAAATTCATAATGTGAACAATAAAGTATAGCAGCCTACAGCTGCCAGTCACATTACCATATTGCAAAGAAAATCTATAAAAATCCAGCAATTTGTAAATTGCTAATTTGTGGCCATGTAAAACAATAATAAACATGATTCTTGCTTAATTTTCACTAAATTTAATCACATGATATCTCATAATTCATTCAAGAAATTGCTAACCACATGTCAACACCATGCATTTAAAATATTACAAACAAAACTTGGATCCTCCACACTATGGATGTACAGATCTAACAATGAGAACTTTCTCTAAAATATATTGAGGGTTATTATGGTATTCTCGCATGGAAGATATTCCAAGACCTGTGACCGACTAGATTAACCTAGCAGCTTCCCACATTCATTAGGCCAAAGCCACGAAAGCACACACACGTTTACAAACAAGAATGATACATTTAAATACCTAATACCAGGTCAAAGTAAGAAGGTGCATTTAACAGTCGAGAACACTAGTCACTTAGCATGTTAGGTTCTGGTTATGCTACAAAATCCATGGGGTGTTATCCTTCGAGTTTTGACTCCTTTGTCCAGTTCACGGACTTAATTGGATCTTTATTCACGTTTTAACAGGCCTCTGGAAAAAAGAAAATGAACCCAAGTGCCTGAAATCACTCCTCTGCCAATATCAAGAACACTCTTTTAAGGCTTTAAGTGAAAAAATATGTGAAGAAGGGAGCGAAGCTAACAAAAACTGATCATTTTTGGTCATGCCACCGGGAAACGCTAACATCACCATGTTAAGACAGCTAACATATCTGATAATTTAGCTCAGAAGTCCAAATATCATCACCATACCAGAGTAAAAAACCTTCATTTAGGTGTTACAGCAGTTAAATGATACTCCACAGCTTTCATTTGCTATAACATTAAACGTGTAGAAACAGGAGCAACTGTTCAAACAGTAATTACCCGACGGTCAACTGAGTGTTGTGAGACGAGTGATCTGAGAGGCAAATCAGAAGCAGCCATCGTTAATTTTCAGCAATGAGACAGATGAGGTTGAATTAACGAGCACACAAAATCCTACAAAATGGCAAAAGACAATACAAGAATAAATCTTTGTAGACTGTTACAGTTCCATATGTTTGTGTGAAGTGTCCGTTCTATGAAATTACTCAGCGTCACCCCGCCACCACACCAGCCACCACACACACACACACACACACACTAGTTCAAGTCGATCACAGCAGATTTTTGCAAAGGAGTCTATACCTAGGTGGAGAAAAAAACCCTGTGTGATGCTGCCGTCAGATGTGTCGCCGGCCGGGCCTCGTTGGTTAGATGTGTAAAACTGGGTCGGCCGGCGGCGCGTGTTTCAGTGCGAAGGGCCGCGAAATGGTTAAAAAGAATGGAAATTAAGCAGTAGCTGAGCAGCATTTGCTAGTCATGATATTAAGTGTTTTTTTAGTTAAAAAAAATAGTTTTTTAATAAATCATCTTTATTAACCTTTATAAAACTACCCTTGTCAATATAGCCCTCCATATATTCATAATCCGAAACTTTTTATAACCGCCAAAGATAAGAATAAGATTAAATCATTAATGTTTATCTTATATCAAATCATTATTATTTATTAAAATAATTATTAAATCTTTATCTAATATCGATCAAAACATTAATGATTTGATATCAATTAAATCATTAATTTTAAATTATAATATTATCATTCATATTTTTTATTTATATTTTTTTATAATTATAAAAAATTAGAAAATAATTTATCATCTTTATCTCATATTAACTCCAGCGTCAACTCAAGAATTTTTCATTCCAATATTTTGATAACGGATTAATTGATTGGGCTTCTTCAAGTTGTCGAGTTTAAAATCAAGTACAAAGAACCTCAAGCTTCATAATTAATCAAAATATTTGTGTAGTGAGCAAAAAAAGTAACTTAGATTTCTCAACTGATTTTGCATTGTTGAACTTTAATATCAAGTACTATCCATCTTTGTATATAGTGGATCTTCTCTAAGTTTGAAGTTTAAATGCTAGATTCATACATAGCATTACATTAGTGCATTTTGAAATAAGAATAAGCAATGGTATTCAAGTTCGAAATTTTATTTTAATTTAGATTCGCAAGCATGAAACTTTCTTAAAGCTAAAGCCTAAAATGAAAAAAGTATCGTAGAAGTTAATAGTTACAAAGTGGATTCTTCTAAATAAAAGTTATGAATTGGATTTAATTGACTATATATCATAATCCTAAATCCAACTCAACAATATAGAATAGAGTAACTGTACTATAATAATTGATGTCTTTTTGCCTCCACTATATTCATCATCTTTCCTTTCAAGCCAGGCTAGTTGATGCTACTTTCCTCACTTGTAATCCACAGCACAGCTGCATTAACTCCCCTTGTCCCCTTTCTAACTTCTGTCCTCCATTAGCAAGACTCTTTCTACTAAGTCTTCATTTCCCTCTCTACACATTCGTATCAGAGTTTAGTCGCCAAAAGGAAACAAGAAAAGTGACAAAGATACCCAATCATTGTACTTTTCGGAGATAAAGAAGATAGATCCTCTTCATTTTCTTGTATCTTCATTGTTTTGATTTGTTTGTTTGATTTTGAGAACATTTTGATAATCTTCATGGGTTGCTCTGCTTCTCGTTCTTGTAATTTCATCACTCAACAGCAAAATCCCACCTCAAATTCATCTTCTTCACGTTCAAATTCACAGTTCCACTCCCCTTGCTACTCGTTTTCTGACCCTTCTACTACTCCGGTTTCGAGAACTATTTCTATCGCTACCCCTCTAATACACCACCCGCCATCAAGGAAAGGGGACTCGCACCACTTTGTTTCCCTCACTTCTACTACTTATGGTTACCTTGGGCTAATGGAGCCCCAAAACCCTTGTTTCAGCGGCCAAGCTTTTGCAAAATCGATGGCCCAGGTGAAAAAGACTCGAGATTTTGGTGACTCTGAAGACCCCTTTTCACCAGACTCAGTTGTCAATACGTGGGAGCTCATGGAAGGGCTAGATGATGATGATGAGTGTAATTCCCGAATAGTGGAATCCCATAAAAGAGAGATGGATGCGAGTGAGATGGTGCAATCTAATGATTTTGTGGAGAATGAGGAATCTAAGCCTTTGTGGAAGCATTTGTCTGAGGAATCTTTGCTTGCAAAATTAGACTTCAATGTGGTGTCTAGTTACCGGAAGGCATTGTCAAGTAAACAAAATGGATATGAAAGGTCTGAAGACGTCTCAGTTTCTAGTCGATCCCATAAGATGGAATCTTTGGAGTCAAATGGTTCATGTTCTTTGGTGTCCGTTGGTGATGATTGTCATTTGGTGGGAGCTGATGATAGTATTGTATTGTATTATACTAGTTTGAGGGGGATTAGGAAAACTTTCGAGGATTGTTGCTCGGTTCGAGTGATTCTTCGGAGTTTTAGGGTGTGTGTAGATGAGAAGGACATCTCAATGGATCAGTCATATAGGAAGGAGCTGCAAGGCGCATTGAAAGGGCAGACACCTAGCTTGCCACAGGTATTTGTCAAGGGGAAGCACATTGGTGGTGTGGAGGAGATTAAGCTACTAAATGAGACAGGGGAACTGGCCAATCTATTGGAAGGTTTCCCTCTGATGGACTTGGGATTTGTATGCAAGAATTGTGGGGATGCAAGGTTTTTGCCATGCTCGAATTGCAACGGCAGTCGTAAGGTTTATGAAGAAGAAGGGAATTTGAGAAGGTGCCCTGATTGCAATGAGAACGGTTTGGTTCGGTGCTCTGGTTGTTGCCGTTGAGTGAATTGTATGTTGAGCTCAATGCAAGTATAATGGCATCTCTCTGTGAGGTTTATTTGTGAATGAATGTGCCAATGAGTTATGTACCTATTTGTGTTGGCTTTTGTTTATATGTGAGTTATTCAATTGCTTGAATTGTTCCATTATTAGGTACTCGTATTCCTGTTCGATTCATATGCTAGTCCCCTTAACGGTTACCGCCCCCGAGTACAAATGTGCTGGTTCTGTATTGCTCATCAATTGCTTCTTTTTGATTGAGGAAATGATCTGCTGTTAAAAAAAATAACAAATAATAGAATGAAATTGCATTAGAACGATAAGAGCGTATATATTTGAAGCTAGACATGTAGAATGATAAGAGGATTTGATACCAATATTATAAGTCTATAACTGAAGTTACAGAACTAGAGAGATTTTTTATGTTTTGCTATGTCATCCGACCTTTGGGAATGATCTCACATTAGTATAAGCATCAAATGTGTCTTAATATAGGAGATGTTTGGATTCCATCTTAGATGATAATGACAAAAGTTTCCACCCCATGTAATAAAAGAAAATGTCTGAGCAGAGGTTCAGCTCAAAGTCATGCTTTATCCCAGAAATTTAAGAATGTGCACAAAACGATATGAGCATGTTCTGATTTAAGACCAGATATTTGTGTGAGAATTAGGAAAACCATCCACAAGTTTCTCTGTCATAGGATTGAGTTATCAGAAGTAACTAAAATTTGGTTATAATGTTATAAGTTGCCATTTTTCAGTTCTCTTCTATCAAATTGTTAGCAATATTCTATAACATATCAATAACGTCCAATATTATTAGCAATCTATGAAAAAAACAACTAGAAGTTAAAAAAGAAAAGACTTATGACAGTAAGATCAAATCTTACTAACTTATAGACATACCTGATCTGGAAAGAGACAAAATTCATGGTTTTACATCACTCAGCATCACGCTTGGACAAAGATGCATACATGCATGATCGATGGGCCCAAAACAAGCTCTAGCTTGTTCCTATTCATTAACAATGTTACGGCGTCCAGACATTATTGCTAGCTACTACTTTTGGGAAGATTCATTAATTCGTAATTTTTTTTATTATTTCCAAAAAATTTTATAAACATTTACACGTCGTTTTGCTTTCTTGTTCTCGATCGGAATTATTGATCTCTTCGTCGACCACTGAGATGTTAAATCAGAATTACTACCGGTCTGGATTTTTTAGGTTCTCCAATGGTCACAGGCTGCCAAAGTTTCTTGCCAAACTTTAATTTTAAGTTTTATTTTTTGAAATAAAATGGTGGATTTTGTCCAATAATTTAGATTTTCAATAAAACTTATTACTTCTATCTTGTTGTACTAAATTTAGATCGCTGATGACTGATGTGATTCTCGATTCATCAACATTGTATCGATTAGCCCTATATAGGTGTTGGTAAATCTATTCTTTTACACATTGTTAAATCAAATACAAATTTTTTTAGAATAAAATAAAGAAAGAATGAAAAAACCGTTATTTCAATTTTTTTAAAATTTTACTTTTTTTCTGTAACACGTGGCATATGTAACGAGGGTGTTTTAAATTACTAATACAAAACTCCATCCCAAATAGGGACGTTTCATTTTTTTGCGGTCCGCTCATGACTGTAACGGACGCTGCAGTTAAAGTTTAGTCTAGTTTTTTTTTATTTTAATTTTTTCTAAAAAAAATAATATATATAGTTTACTGGCATGCAAGATTTCAAGGATTGATGGACTGTTTTCTGATTGTAAAATTAGTCCATAAAGAATTACAAAAATACAGTAAATAAATGAAAAATTAGTTTTTCAGGATTTCAAATCAATTTTATATCAAATTAAAATCCATCAAAGTACAAATACGTCAGAAGACTTTTCAGAACGACTACAACTTTGTGTCCAATGGACAAATCTGCTAAGCGGATTTATATATCAGGCGCAATGCACAAAATGAAACATGCGCAAGATAACAGTGAGAGTGTTGTGCAAATCCAAAACAGAAGAACAGAGGAAAGCATAACTATGGGAAGATAACAGATAACTAGCTCAGACCGGAGCACTTCCTAATGTGTGAGATTTTATATTTGAGAGATAGTGCTTACACTGTAAATCTCACACACATACATATTCACTCATATTCGAGAGTTGAGCGAAACAGATCTGAGCGAATGTAAATTCAAAACTCTCCATTGTAGTCTTTGGAGAGAGTCGTTAAGCAAGTCTACGTTAAAGAAGTGTGTGAAGTCTTTCTCACTGAGGCATTAAAGAAGTGTTGTTAGACACACAACTTGCGGGCATAGTGAGCAGTGGTGTTGCTAGGAGTTCTTGCGACTGCGGGTTGTAGGAGTGGGTTGTAGCGAAAAGTCGCTGCAATCAAAGCCTTCTAGTGGAATCCTTCCCGATTGCGGAAGAAGGGGAGACGTAGGTGAGTTTGTTCCGAACTTCCATAAACAAACCTCAGTGTATTTCCTTTACTACTTTTCGCATTCATACATATGCATTGCATGTTTGTTTATTGGATAAAACTGGTTAAAGAGCTTTCGAATATAATAGTTCGGGTTGAGTTATTTTCGCATGATTTAACTTCATTACTCAATCTGTATCTTGGTGCACTTTAATTCAAGAACACTAAGCTATTGCAGCTTAAGAACTTATATAACCAGATCGCACGTTCCTTCATTGAGCTGGTTAGAATTACCAGCTGGAACCAATATCATACACTGCGCTGGTTTATCGCTAAGCTGGTTCCACATGTGTGAGACTCTCTGCTCACAATTAATCTTCTAATCTCATCTTATGGGTGTTTAGTTAGCATCTAATTTAACCTTCGAATTTAAGTGATGAAATCTGGAAACCCATTTTTTTTTTCAAAAGCTATTTATTTATAACAGAACAAGTCAGTACAAAGAGGTATTACATGTTACGTCTGCTAATACAAAAGCTGACCAGCAGCAGTAAAACCAGGTTCCATCTTAACGCTAACTATATCGATGCTATGCTAACAGCTGATCTCTAACAGTTCCCCTTCATTGTTGCGTTTTGTTTAGTTTGCCAGCTCCCACTACTCATGCCCCAACTCAGTTCAGCTCTCGTGTACCTGTTGTCATGCACACACACAAAACAAAACAACAGCCGGATAAACTCCGGTGAGAATCATCTCGGTATAATCAGCAGGTACAAAAAGATAATAGACGCAATACATAAAGCATAATAATTCTAAAATGCAATGCATCTTTCTCAGTTCTTCGTTATCGGAATTGATTCCATTTCATCTCAATGCCATCAAGATTCGTATCCGATCTTGACATGAATATTCATCTATCGAAACCATCTCCGGCTTCGAAAATCAGGTCATCTCAGTCCTGGACATTAGAATCAATTCAAATCTCGTCGTTATGCAATCTCATGCAAATATAAAAGATCCACTACCTGTGATGGATCGACACATACATAACTCAAGTTCTAAATCAAGAACAGTATCAAACATGTATGTGATTTCATCAGGATAACTCAAGAAAACTCATTCTTGAGTAATCTAATCCCTGACTCTACTGTCAAATTATACCTTCGTATTCTCTATTTTGAAGTTACTGCCTTTATCGTTTCAAACTATGTTTCAATCACTTCTCCAGAACTTCGCAAACAAAGTCGGATATCTGTAGTACTCCTCCTCAATATTTCGAATTCAAACCTGAAAGTCTCTGGCTTCTGTGGAATTCCCAACGCAATCTGTATGAATTCCACGTGTCATGCTGAGTATTGATATCTCAGAACAGGATATACTCACACCGCTTCGAAATCAGCTCCCCCTTTCATACTTATCGTTTAACAGATTCTTCAACTGTTGTTCATCGTTATCAGTCGCTGAAATGATCAAACTTTGTTATATAAGACATTCTGCAGCTGGTTTTCACATTTCTTCAACCAGCAGTAGCAGCATTATCAGTCGCTATGATCGAATCGCGACAAAACCCAGTTGCAGCAAGAATCCAGTCGCAGTGCTTTGAAATCAAAATGATGCCGCTACAACTAATCCCCACGACGTCGTAACATACCAACGTCTACCAGCAGCTGGTCGCTCCATTAGTCCAACGACTGGTTTTGCTAATTCCTTCAAAACGGCATCGTATTAATGTTCCTATTTCAAACCCACCAGCGGCTGATTTCGCGAAACCACTCAAAACGGCGACGCATCAACTAATCTAAACGACGCCGTACCGGTTATACCAACATCGCTACCAACTGCTGGTCGTCCAGCAGACACCCATTCTTCACAACGATTCAAAGCCATCAGTTGCACTTAATCAAACGGCGTCGCTGCGCCTACAACATCTAATCTAGTCGACGCATACAAAAACCAGCAGTTGCATAAAGGAAACTCCTGCTGCTGGTTCCCACATGCCCAACAGTAATCTACACGTGTCTCCTTCTCAACCATTCTCGCGCTAACTACAACAACGACCAGCAGCAACCACGCAACACAACTAAAACCAGCAGGTAACCCTGCGTCATGCCTTCGTCACCAAAACCAGTCGACGTTTTGATAAATTAGCAGGTGAACAAGGAAACTCCTGCGTCTGGTACGTGGCGTCACCTCATTGGTTCTTGTGTTTTTGCGCGTTTCTACCAGCAGCAACCAACGTAAGTGAAATTCGAAATTCAACCAGTCGCACTACAGTAAGGTTGACCCTTGTTGACTTGGCTACAGTAACCTGCTGCTGATAATTTCTTCAAATTCGCTTCGTCTGGTTCCAACACTTAGCGAAATTTGACGATATAAAAATCCTCAACACACACACACACTTCCAGAAGAAATCCGAACTCATAAATCAAACTTTTATCAAAATCCATCATCTCCCAACTCCAAATTTTTACTAATTCTCCGCTTAATTATTGCGGGCATTACATTTCTCCCCCTCTAAAATTCGAGTTCGTCCTCGAACTCACCAGCAGTCTCTTACTATATATACATGTGAATCATGTAATAATAGAACTTGAAATAAATTAACCTCATTGGAAAAAAGATGGAAATCTCTGTCTCATATCCTCTTCCACTTCCCAAGTTGCTTCTTCAACTCCATGTCGATTCCATATCAAATTTGTATATATATATATATATATATATATATATATATATGAGACAAGGTACTTATTAAACTTTTGCCTCAACAATTTAAAGCTTTCCGTGGAGTACACAAGGCCTAATCCGCAAGTACGAGGGTCCATTTCCAATCATTGCCCGAGTTGGGTAGGTATCTTACCTGATAGACCTCCTCAACACATTGAAGATTCATCCGACATTCCATGTGAGCATGCTGAAACCATATCATCCGGATGATCAAGATGAAAGCCGAGGGTACTCACACCGAGCACCTCCCATGATAACAACATCCTTTGATAAAGAAGTTGAAGAGGTACTTAGCAAACGGGCCGTGCGACGACGTGGGATGCAACCTTGCACCCAGTACTTGGTCAAGTGGAAGGGACTGCCCGAGACTAGAAGCATCATGGGAAACTCAAGAACACTTGTGGCATTTTCCAGAGTTACTTCATCAGTTCGAGGCGACGAGGACGTCAGCCAAATAGGTGGGGGAGAATGTCACGCACCGACAATTTTCGTGCACAGTTCCGAAGGATGGTGCAACTGGGAGGCTCCAACACATCTAGAACATTCTCCACACTTCCACCCAAGTGTAGAATAATATTGGGAGCCTTGTACATAGTAGAATAATCTAGATGCATGTAGATTTGTACATATCTAGATCCTTCCATGGAATATTCTCTTGAATATTCTTTAGATCATTCTGGAGACTTAATCTCCACCGTTAGATCAAATAGATCTTAGTCATTGATTGTACAAGTCATTACTATATAAAGGGGTGACATCCTCATTTGTATAGGACCAAGTTTGATAATACAATCAATACTTTCTCACTCTAGAGTTCTTAGCATTCTCCAAGTGTTCTTTGCTTGCCATTAGCAACACTAAGGCTGTTTTGTTAGTACAACGCAGGGGCGAAGTCGAGGAGCAAAGGCCGCACGAGATCTTAGAAGGGCTAAGTCCGTGACAGGACGCTGCAGTTACAGTTTAGTTTAGTTTTTTTTTTTTTTCTGAATTTTTTTATTTTATTTTTTTTAAAAAAAATAATATATATAATTTACTGGCATGCAAGATTCCAAGGATTGATGGACTGTCTTCTGATTGTAAAATGAGTCCAGTAAGAATTCAAAAAATACAGTAAAATAATTGAAAAATTAGTTTTTCTGGATTTCAAATAAATTTTATATCAAATTACATAATTTCATTTTTTTAGACAAACGGCCTATTTCTATGGTTAAACGGATGAATATTAAACATATGATGCACTCTAAGTTTTTTTTTTCTAATTTTGTTCATTTTAATTTTTTTTAAAAATAATATATATATAATTTCGTGAATTTGAACTTGATGTCATTTCGAGAAAACTTATGCATGTAATTATATATCAATTTTTATAATGAATTTTGTTGGATCTGTATTTACAGATTAGAATTCAAGTTTTGATTAACAAAAAATCTGTTAATATATTACTAACGGTTTATATGAATTGTGCGTTGCACTTGACTGAAGAAACAGGGAAATGTTCAAGCTGGAACAGTGGGGACGCCCAAACTGGTCGAGCAAATAACATCTAAGTTGGAACGGCAAAGGGACGCCCAAGTTGGTCCAACAAAGGATGCTATGCAGGTTTTGCAGGAATCCAGAGTGCATGAAGCATCACCAGCTTGATGAAATAAAAGCGGAGAATGTTAAAGTGCAGAACAGATCAAGCGCAGATCAAGTGCAGTGTACAAGAGAATTGATTGAGTGCGAAGCCGTATACAAGAGCAGTGATCAAGTGCACGTCTGATCACTGAGCACGGCTATAATCAGTTTATCATAGGGATTCAGTCCTTGGGTAGACTGAATCAGAACTGATTAACAGTGTGCTTGCTGATGGTTTGGATGAGATGTCAGAATGGATCAAGCGAACAAGCAAGCACACAATGACTCTTGACGAGAAGAATAGAGCCGAGCTGGTAAACCAGATCAGGAAAGAGAAAACCTGATCAAGGACCCCAGCAGCCGGATGTTCCATGGGAAACAGAAGGCGATTGTATTGGAAAAAGTGTCCAGCTGGGAAGGAAACCAGCCGAGAAACCAGCTCAAAGAAACGACCTGCTGAGTATGACGAACAAGCTGGCTTAGAACAGGTCAAGGGTAGCTGACAAGAACAAATCAAAAGATCAGCTAAAGTAGCTTGCCCGGAGTAGAGAAACCAGCTGGCCGTATGATATCTGTGAGAAGTTTGATCTCACAGATATATAAACCAGCTGGAAGGATACCAGCTGGGAATAGAGCAAAGCTGGTAGACAAACTTAGAGCCTCAAAGCAGCTCAAGAGCAGGAAAGAACAGAAAAAGCTCAGCTGCAGACAAAAAGAGGCGCAGATCAGAATTGCTCTAGAACAGATTAAAGATGAAGAGCAACCAGCTTGAAGAAGATACCAACAGTGGAACCAGATCTGGACAGACAAGCTCAGACGAACAAAACAGTTTGAATGCAAACATACGAAGACCAAATTAATTGGTTCAAACTGATTTGTTTCGTCTTGTCCATATCAGGTACAAGCAAACAGAGCTCGATGTTAGCAAAGGCTGCAGAAGCGCCGATGAAAAGAGCTCAAGTCAAATAAAAACTGCAACGCATTAAAAGCCAAAGGACACAAAGTACAAATACGTAAGAAGACTTTTCAGAACGACTACAATTTTGTGTCCAACGAACAAATCTGCTAAGCGAATTTATATATCAGGCGCAATGCACAAAATGAAATATGCGCAAGATAACAGTGAGAGTGTTGTGCAAATCCAAAACAGAAGAACAGAGGCACGCAAAACTATGGGAAGAAAACAGATAACCAGCTCAGACCGGAGCACTTCCCAGTGTGTGAGATTTTATATTTGAGAGATAGTGCTTACACTGGAAATCTCACACACATACACATTCACTCATATTCGAGAGTTGAGCGAAACATATATGAGTGAATGTAAATTCAAAACTCTCCATTGTAGTTTTTGGACAGAGACGTTAAACAAGTCTAGTTGTCTTTCGCACTGAGACGTTATAGAAGTGTTGTTAGACACATAGCTTGCGCGCATAGTGTGCAGTGGTATTGCTACGAGTTCTTGCGGCTACGAGTTGTAGGAGTGGGTTGTAGCGAAGGGTCGCTGCAATCAAAGCCTTCTAGTGAAATCCTTCCCGATTGCGGAAGAAGGGGAGACGTAGCAGAGTTTGCTCTTAACTTCCATAAACAAACCTCAGCGTATTTCCTTTACTGCTTTCCGCATTCATACATATGCATTGCATGTTTGTTTATTGGATAAAACTGGTTAAAGAGCTTTCGAATATAAGAGTTCAGGTTGAGATATTTCCGCATGATTTAACTTCATTACTCAATCTGTATCTCGGTGCACTTTAATTCAAGAATTGCAGCTTAAGAACTTATAGAACCAGATAGCACGTCCTTTCATTGAGCTTGTTAGAATTATCAGCTGGAACCAGTATCATACACTGAGCTGGTTTAGCGCTAAGCTGGTTCCACATGTATGCGATCCGGTTCCCTTTTACATACTGGTTTTCGAACAGTTAAATTTTTTTAAATACTCGTAACAAAAGGGGTTGGTACTTGGGCTGTGTGAGAGCTTACGTGAGTTGTGACAGAGCTCATAAACAACCCCTCTTTTGGGACCAACAAATTTCCAAAAAATTTCAAAATTGAAAAAATGAGTTGGGTAGTTTTGAAAAATATTTATGGTTCAAACTTCAAAAAATATGTATTGGTACGCTTTCTAAAATATTTATTTAATTTTAAAAATAAATATTATTTAATTTATATATATTGAGGTCAAATTAAATAATATTTGTTTTAAGAACCATAAACTACCCAAATATTTTTAATGAAAATAACAAGATGACAAAATATAAATTGATTTAGTTGAGTAAAATAAGGAAATGTCTATTTTTGTGTCTATTGTTGGTACGCTTTTTAAAATATTTATTTAATTTTAAAATAAATATTATTTAATTTATAAATATTGATGTTAAATTAAATAATATTTGTTTTAAAAACCATAAACTACCCAATACATATTTTTTGAAGTTTGACCATAAATATTATTCAAAACTACTCAACACATATTTTCCAGTTTTGAAATTTTTTGGAAATTTATTATAAAAATTGATATATAATTACATTTATAAGTTTTCTCGAAACGACACCAAGTTCAAATTCACGAAATTATATATATTATTTTTTAAAAAAATTAAAATAAAGAAAATTAGAAAAAAAACTTATATTGCATATGTTTAATATTCATCTGTTTAATCACAGAAATAGGCTGTTTTTCTAAAAAAAATGAAATTATTTTAATTTTATATAAAATTGATTTGAAATCCTGAAAAACTAATTTTTCAATTATTTTACTGTATTTTTTGAATTCTTATTGGACTGATTTTACAATCAGAAAACAGCACATTAGTCATTGGAATCTTGCATGCCAGTAAACTATATATATTATTTTTAAAAAAAAATAAAAAAAAAACTAAACTCAGCGTCCACTATTTGGGGTGGAGTTTTGCATTAGTTTTGCAAAACTCCCCCGTTCACCTTGTTTTTAAAATAGTTTTTTTTAACAATATTTATTAAAAAAGCCCCGTTTTTGGGAATGAAATATCAGTGCCGATATTATGGGCGCCCACAATGGGCGCCTGTGTGGGCGCATGCCGAACGTCTCATGAAAATCGCACCACATCAACTTTTATGAAATATATACTTTTATTTTAGGTGTAAGAAGTTTGGTATTGATATGCATGTAGTCAGTGTTTCCCGGCTGAAATATATATATATATATATATATATATATAGTTTTCATATCAATTGTTGTTATCAATTCCAGGACTGCGATAACAGCTACGTTTATGTATCTGGAAATTTATGACGTTAATTACCTAGCAACCGGAGAGTGGGAATACTTTCGAGCTACATATTATATATGACACCTAGGGGTGCCGAAAATAGATAAAAATGAATAAAGATTTTTGGTAGGATCAGAGTTTACGTACATCTTCTATATATTACGCCTTCGTTAAGCTCTTTCGGCATCCATTATCTGAAAACAAATTCTACAAAGTGCGAGAGAAGACATGGCGGAAGGTAAAAACTATGGGGAGCTTCGGCAGCGGAGGATTGGCAACGGAAGACAAGAAGAAGTAGACGCAAAGAGATCAAAGAGCTCAAGTAAAAGTAGCTTCTTGTATGGTCTCTATCTGTTTACACGTCCTTACACCATTATCGGAACGGTGAGTAAAATTCTCTTGGTTGGATATTGATCGATGGTGGGGTACTCAAAACTGATGTATTTTCTTTTAAGGGATGAAACTGTTGTTTCCACAGAAATAATATGAAGGTTGTTTCACTTGACATTGCTTGCCAGTTTGATATATATTTTGGATATAAATGGCAGATTTTCAGTATATCTTCGGTTTCCACTCTGGTTTTGAGTTCTTGGGCTCAGGTGACTCCGGCTTTCCTTTTTGAAGTTTTGAAGGTTAGAAATCTTTCTGGTGTTTGTCTCTGATTTATTGCCATGCATGTGTATATGTATATTTTTCTTTAGAATAATTTAATAATTATATACTTATTATTCATTTGCAAATATGTAGAACACAGCATGCATATCATTCCAGAACTAAAATATACCATGCATGGGGATGAAGTTTTTTTTTTTGATCCATTTGCAGGCAGTTATTCCGGTCATATTGATGCACATTTATATTTCCGGCCTTAATCAGTTATATGATGTTGAAATAGACAAGGTAAAAAGTTTTGGTTTAACAATATTTATTTGACATAATATAAAGGTGTGCCTGAATTGATGCAAAATCAATAATTTCACATTTATTATTTTAATCACATATACAGGTGATTTTGATAAATAGTATTTACTTCTTCTTCACATCTCATATAGGGGTGTAAAATATAATCGAGCCAATTCACAAACTTTTTGATCCGGCTCGAAAACTAGTTGATTTGTATTCAAATTTATCGAATTACTGCTCCAACTTTTCTCGATTTGATCTCGAACCAATATTATTTTGAAGTAGTCTGTGTACAGTAGTACTTGGAACCCATGTGTTTTTGGAAACTGAGGATGTCATGAAATTTTTTTAAAAATGTAATGAATTAAAAAAATCGTTTGAACATGATTAATTAAATTTTGTATTTACACTCAACACTTCCAAGTTGGATTTGAGAGGACTAATTTATCACTCAATCCAAATCTTATTACGTTTTCAGGTCAACAAACCTTATCTTCCTTTAGTTTCTGGAATAATTTCTATGAAGTTGGGAACTGGAATTGTAGCCGCCTCTCTAGTAACGGTAACTAATCTATTAACAATATTATATTTCGGTTGAAAAAACGAAAAATTTTGTCCCCATAAACATGTATTTTTTCAGAGTCTTGTGTTGGGGATGAGCTATGGATCACCGGCCGTGATAGCTGTTCTCCTTTGCATGTCTTTACTGGGAACTTTTTACTCCGTCGAGGTGAGACGTCTGATTAATTTTGAGTTTGATATAATGGCTTTTGGTCATAATTATATTCTACAAAGTGTTTCCGGTACCATGCCAATAAATTCAACAATAAGATCAGAAGCGAAACACTCAATTAACTTAATAACCAATATGTGACAATTTAACGGGCCAACCCAAAATATACAAACTTAGTGGATAAATTTAGCTTTTTTTCCTATTGAATATGAGCTACAAGGAATTGATTTTTACTCGGTCTCTTATCATAGTTGCCTTTTATGAGATGGAAACGAAGTCCAGTCCTGACTGCAGTGACCCTGGTAATAGTACGGGCGCTAGCGATTCCATTCGGTTACTTTATTCATATGCAGGTATAAAATTTCTTTGAAAACATCTCAAATCGATCGATAAAATTTGAGAATGCTAGTGTTGAATCCGTTATTGTTTTAGAGACTTAAATTATTCGAGGAGGTTGGATTAATCGGTACTATATATACATAATATCATGTCACTTTGACCTATATGGATAAGTAACAAAAATTGGGATTTTACACCACTTTTTAAAATATACCTTTTGACACTTCAAATATATTACATCATTTCCATCTCTGATAATTTGCCTCTCCTCCCCAAAATTTTCTGTCCCAATATTTATATTTTTTCTGAAGTTGAAATTAGATGGGAACATTCAGATTATATATATATATTTATATATATGGTTTGTTCTTCACGAAATTTTTTACTTTGTTTATACGTGCAGTTATATGTCATCGGTGAACCAAGATTAGTGTTGTCAAGGACAATCATATTTACTTCCTGTTTCATGTTCCTGTTCTCCATAGTCGTTTCTTTGTCCAAGGTAATAATTATAATAATAATAACAATAATATAGTTTGTTTGATCTCAATGGCAAAGTACATGTGCAATATATTACGGGGAAATGTTCAAATATTAAAAAAAACGACACTTAAATTACAGGACATATCTGATGTTGAAGGAGATGAAAAACATGGTTTTATATCATGGAGTGTCGTTCTAGGACAAGAACGAGTAAGTGATTTTCTTTCCTTCATTAATCCTTGATTTAAATGAACATATGTGCCCACAACTCCGATCTATATTTATACTGTAATTCGCATTAAAGGGTTTGTTTATGTATCAGTATGTGTGTTTATATATATATAAGTATTTGTTATCCTTCACAACAACCCTCCCCACCAACATCCACATACGTTTGTGCGGATGTTATGCTCCCCACACATTACGAGGATAACCTTCATATATATATATATATAAAATCTTGATAATATAGGCGCCAACAATGGGCGACAACGTGGGCGCCTGAGATGCTCAGCCGAACATCTCATAAAATTTTTGTTGGCGCCCACATTATCAGCACTATATATATATATATATATATACTTATTTGTTTTCTTCTGCATTTCAATTAATTTGTGTAGGTATTTTGGATTTGTGTGAGCTTACTTATGGCAGCTTACGGTGGTGCCATTGTCACAGGAGTTGCTTCCTCCTCTTTACTGAACAAAAATGTGTCTGTAAGTTCTCGATTTTCTCATAAACTTTGAACTTAAATACCTTAATTTATTTGCTAGATAAATAGTAATATTTCCTTTGATCATATATTGTAGGTTTTGGGCCACATTGCACTGGCATCAATTCTCATGTATCGGGCGCTTCAAGATAATCATCTGGATAATTTCTACATGTTCGTATGGAAGGCAAGTGCAATCCTAATTCAATTTTTATAATCACATTTAATTTTTGATGACTAAAACATTGTTATTTCGTGGCAGCTTTTTTATGCAGAGTATTTGCTTATCCCTTTTATGCGCTGAGAGAAAACGAAACTGCTACATATTCGAAGATCGATCGATGTCGTCGAGTGGATCTTTTTCGATCTTCAAATTCAGGAGAACTCGATGGTTGTCGTGTGTGAACTTCTCATCATTTATCCTCTTGTATTAGTTTCTTATATTAACGTTGTACGAGAAAAATATTCAAGGAATAATAGCTTTTCTTGTAAACTTAACTATATATTTACTGTGTTTATTCTGATTAGCAGTTGTGGCCCAAGTTCTGTGGTGGCCCGATCCTATTAAGTTACCCAGCCAAACCCAACAGAAACTTACCATCTGAGCCGCTTGATTTCTGGCGTGAATCCTGGCCATCCATTTGTTATATTCCCTCAATGTGTGTATACGCAAGACATATTACACAACCCTCTCCTTTTCTCTTCTGTAACCCTAACCCTAATCTTCGCCGCCTCTCTTCTTCATCCCTCTCTGTGAGTTTCGCCGTCGATCTCTGTGAGAGAACCTCGATCTCTTCTTGTCCGAGCCTCCGTCTCAGTTCTGTGAAGGGTCGGGTCTCAATAGATAATGTGTTTCTGTGAGGGATGTGTACCAGTGGCTTGCGGGCTGCCTATGTGCGTAGCCGTGACCTCGGGTGGTTAGAGGGCTGGGTTCTGAGTGTCCCTCACCGTTCCGGTGTCCTATTCCGTGCTCTGTGTGAAGCCGGTGTCATCAAAGGGTCTGTGGTTTGGTGACTGAGCCAAACATTTAGATCTGACCAGATCTGGTTCTCGGCTGTTATTGTGCTTGCTTAATCTTACAGTGTACTAACGTGACTCCTTCGGGTGTCCATTGTTTCTGTTTTCTTTGTTTAGTTGCAGGTACAACAACGTTAATAATAAATCACAATCTTTCCCTTGATTATGTTTTCATTGTCAAGACCCACGATTTGTGAAACGTTAATGAATATGTCCTCGCTATTGGACCTACCCTTTATCATAATCAAGGCATAAAAACTGAATTCACCTCCATCTCGATCGACATCCTCCTTCCTTGTATCGTTGGAAACCGGTCATGCTTATATGATAGCTGTGTTTCTACAGTTGGTTATTATAAACGCAGAGTCGAGTCATTTGCAGTTAGGTTGTATATATGGTATGGTACTAATTATTCTAGCTGTTGGATAAGGTCGAATTTATGATATCTTGATGACTGTATTTATTCATGGTCTATAAACTATATATAAGTTTGAGGTTCTTTTTTAAAAAATAATATCTAATCTAGGTAATCTTTAAGGATCAATTTAGTACATGTTATAGAAAGCATGATTACAATGCAATTCATGTATATATTTACTTGGGAAAAAAATATTAAGTTGTCGATCTGATATTCAACCGACTTGATACGCATCGAGTTTAATCTCCGACGTTGGTATTTCATAAACATATATTTTATAATGTCATTTCATTACAAATTAACACATGCACCACATATTTAGCGATGTGGATGTTACGAATAGCCAAATGTTCAATTTTAGTTTTCCCAGGGAAGGAAAATATAATTATACCCGTTTTTTTCTTTTTCTTGAGGACTTTCAGAAATTTTCTCTTATATTTTCCTGGCTTGTGATACACACCACCCATCGTACCTGATGTCTTACAACACGAAGCTTGGAAATACAATTTTGCGCTTCTGGGAAACTATGAATTGAATTATGATGTACTAGCTGACACTGAAGAGGATACAAAGGTGCAACCTCCCAAGGAGGGGCCTCGATTATTTGGGTTTGTTTTTCTCAAAATAACATCATATGTACCCCTAAAACAATGACCCAATGCTCAGTGCTAATGCTAAGCGATTTCTTAGTGGATCTTGGCATGCACAGATTATATATATGTCAAGACTTTCAGCAAGCCCTTAATCATTAAGAATGGCTAACAAGATATCAATACAGTACGTACTGATATATAGGTTTAATTGTGGTTGCATCAATTCAAGGAGCCCTGCTGTGTCCGAATTCTCCAACTGTGGCCTAGCTTTACATGGAATCTAAAGATTAGAGTATCTGTAGTACTTTTATACTAACCTTTTCCCCCCTCTTGTTATAGTATAGATATCAGAAAATCAAGTCGGCTTCAATATCTCAGGAAAGAAGGGAGATATAGGTGTAACTAAGTGTCAAGTTATTATTGATCAAAGCTGGAAGACATGAAAGGAGATTAAATCAGTTGCTGGACTTTCTTGGATTTGATATGCTTGGCTAACGGACTCGACGGATGAAAGGGGAGTTGTTTATTTAAGTTTGATAACCTGAGGCTATGGATATAAAAGGAGGCAGATAACCCAGTCAAGAGGGAAAAGAAAAATCATCAAAAAGAGTTCCATGCAAGAAGTTGCTGATTGTGTGTGTGTGTATGTGCAGAAAAAGTTTCTGGACAACAGAGAGGATGAAATTTATGTTTCTAGAGAATAACAAATTTGGTTTGACAGTGTTGGCGCAGTGTAAATTTGATCTTTTTTGATATATATGCCAGATTCTGAGCATATTTTCGATTTCCACTCTGGTTCTGAGTTCTTGGACTCGGTTGTCTCCTGCATTCCTTTGGGAAGTGTTGAAGGTCAGAAATCTTTCCAGTATCTGTATATGTATTTTCTTTAAAACGAATTTAAATATATATATGCTTATTTTCATGTGCAAATATATCTATACATATATATAGAAGATATATGAGTCCAAAACTATATTTATATTAATTTCCATAAAAGGTATAATCTTGATATATTAAATATGTGTTCAGTAAACACAAAATAGTGTCATGGTCAAAAATTTTTTTTTCAATCCCCAAAATAAAACTTGAAACTATTGTATCTTTGATTTTAATCTTACAAATTCAAATGATTTTTATTACATATTTTGGCTTTGCGTGTGCATACTTGTGGCATGTTATGGTGGTGCGATTGCCACAGGAGTCACTCCCTCCTCTCTATTGAATAAGATCGTGTCTGTGAGTACTCAATTTCCTGGTCATAGCCAGACTTGTAACTTAAATACCTTAATTCTTGATTACTATGTCCTTTGATAAATTGTGTTGTGCGTGTTCCTTCTGCTTGCTGTGACAACGTTGGTTATTCTAAACATTGGGTCGAGCCATTTACAATTAGACTGCATGGTTATTTCGAACTAGGGACGAAAAGATTGATGACGATGGCTTGATAATATAAATAGTATCATGACTCATAACGAAATTATATTAGAGCATCAGTTTCTTCCACATTATAATATTAATAGCAATATCATAATTCTTTCTCGTCACATGTTCGATAATAATATTATTTATCTCGTATAAATCAAATCATTATATATTTGTTTCATATTAATATCATTATCATATCTATCTGTTATATCACATCCAACGAGAAAAATTATGTTTGAGTATTGAAACGTGAAAAAATACCATAGAAGATATGTAAGAATATATGAGAATCGGATTGTGTGGACTATTACCCCTTATGATCTATAATTTGGACATCTCAACATTTGGATAAAAGATTATGTTTATCTGGAGATTAAAAAAGAGAGTATATTTCAGGCTTCTAGAAATGGGGATGTTGCGACTCAGGATTCAGGAATGGCTAAATGTTCATTTTATTTTTCCCGGGGGAGGGAAATGTAATTATAACTCTATTTGAGGACGTCGGTATTTTCCAGGCTTGTGATGATGTGATACACTAGCCATCGTCTCACCACACGCGCCACCAAATGGCGGGTTTTTCAGCATCGGAAGACTTCTCAGTTGTCGTCTTAGCGTCGGATCTCGGCGTGGACGCCCGACCTTTTCTATCTCCACCGGAAGCGGCGGCAGCCGAGGAGGAGAACTGGCACGACTGCCCTTCTCTTTTCACCCCCGCCGATGATTTCTCTGACCTCGACGTCCTCCAATTCTTTCGCCTGGAAAGTGGCTTCGATAAGTCCGGCTACCCTCTTTTTCGCATTGTCGGAAAGTATTTGCCGGGTAATTTTTCTTCTCACTTGTAAAGAATTGTCTTTTAGTTTGCTGCACTTTTCTTGAAAAAACATGATGTAAGAGTAAGAGGGATACTTGATGTTTTGTTTTTTCTTCGTTAGCATCATGATCTGGTTCATTTTTTGCTTAAATTTATTTTACCGGACAATCGGACAAAGGAAATACTTTTTGGCGCTTGACTATGAATTGGATTACGATGTACCGATATTAAAGATGATAGGAGTCAAATGGAGATTACAGTAGACGGTGTTTAAAATTTAAGTTAATGATTTTTCAGAATATTTGCAGTAGTAGGGACTGTTTTATAGTTCTATGGGAAAATTTGGTTGTTCATAGACAAGGATTGTAGAGTATTTAACTTATATCGGAGACTCCCATTCATTTGCTATTGATTTTCCTCAAATTTTTAATAGTGAGCTGAACATGTGATCACTGCTGGAGGTCGGAAATAGAATTCTTTGTAGATTTGACAGTGATTTTCTTAGTTTTATTGTTTGCGAATTTGTCCTGGAAGTTGGTTTATGTTTTAGTTAAATGGCCATGAAGAGTTGCAGTGAGTTACGGGGAAATAATAAGACATTGTTGAAGTACAATTGGAATGAAATGATCATTGATAAAAATAATAAGTATTTCTCTCTATTAAAGCCCTTCCTACTTTATATTTCAGTTATTAACCTGGTGGTGGCCTGTTTGTGCAGAACCTTTTATGAAATGTATGTGCCAGAATAAAAGGAGAAAACTTTTTATTGATAAATAATAGCTCTGTTTTGAGTCTTGGTCTTCTCATCGTAATATTTCTAACCTAGGGCCTAACATTCAACTTTATACATGAAAAGAATGTGGTGAGCTAATATTTACTGTTTGCATTTGAAGTTTACATTAATTTTTTTTTATCTGTTCAGCTTCGGTGATCCCTGGAGAGAGGCTGAAGAAGTATGTGTTTCACAAAATTTTAACTGAATTGCCTGATGGGCCATTTTGCATTGTATACATTCATAGTAATGTGCAGAAGGATGACAATTCCCCTGGCATTTCAATCCTAAGGTGGATTTATGAAGAACTACCCGATGATTGTAAAGACAGACTTCAGGTTGTGTACTTTGTTCATCCTGGACTTCGGTCAAGGCTTGTCTTTGCGACGCTTGGGAGATTCCTTTTAAGCAGAGGGTTAGTTGTTATTCTCATACTTTTTCATTGAAAATATACAACATTTTGTGCCAACAATCCATCATATTATGTTCCTTGGTGAAAGTAAGTTCTCTCATCATTCAATCATCCATCAATTGAAAGGATGAATCAGTTTTGAGCAACTACAATCTTACTTGCTTTTCATGAGTATCCATCCCATTGTTGGCCGTTACAAACTAGCTATGACTCCATAGGAAAAATTTTGGCTTCTGTTTCCAAACAATTGCTGTTTTCTCAGATGATTGTATCCTCTTGTGTCATATTTATTACCCCTTAAAATTCTGACCTAATACTCATTGCTGATTCTTAGCGATTTCTTAAAGGATTTGGGCACGCATTATATGTCAGAGTTGCATGGTGTAGTTAATCATTAAGAATGACTAACAAGTGAATGCACTGTTAATTTCTGAAAATTGATTTGAGAAGCTTAATGTTTATAGTTGCATCTATGCAAGGATCCCTGCTATGTCCAGGATGCCCGAATTCTCCAGTTGTGTCTTTTACATCTTCCATGCTGCTCTTCAACTTTGAGTTTCCTCAATCATCATATGTACTCTGATTATCTATTTTTATTTCTCTGTAACAAGTTAACTGAATCTAAAGATTTGAGTATCTGTAGTTTATGCTAAGTTTCCCCCCTTCTTTTATAGTTTATATTGGAAAATCAAGTATGTCAGTCGGCTTCAATATCTCTGGCAAGATATAAAGAAGGGAGATATAGAGATTCCAGAATTTGTTCAAGAGCATGACAACATCCTAGAGCACAGGCCTCTTACAGATTATGGACTTGAACCTGATACCTTTCATTTGTCCGAGGTACCTTCAACAGCCTATTCATTTGGAAGATATGATTCAGGATGGTCAGCTCGAGAATACACGTCCTAGTTTGGTCATGGTTCACAGTGCACGGTATAATGTTGTGGTGTGCAATAAGTAGTGACCATTTGCACATATATGCTGCAAGCAAATACTTCTCCTGGAGGGCAGCAATGTTTTTTATGTATAGGTTATCTCATCTATTACTAAGAATATCATATGTGGTGTTTTTATGGGAAAATGGATTTGAGATGGGATTAGCTGCGTTAATCATGTCTACATTAGTTTTATCATTTTGACATTGCCTGTATCCTAAGTGTATCCTAAGTAAATTCATTGATGACTGTTAATCGTAATATAGTCAAATTAATGTTGGTACATGGCATTTGCAGAGAAAACATGTTTCAAGGCTATACTGAATGAGAAGAAACTAAATTTAGTGTTTAAATTATGTAACAAATAGACTAACTAAACCAGTGATGAGTGGTCGCTGATTGATTTTTTCGTTATTCTGTTGATACACTATAAGCTTCATGTCACGTTGCCACGTTATCTTAAGCATGAGTCTGGTCTTCACTTCATAATTTTATAATATGATTTAGGCTCACATGTCTTAAATTGTGAAATTGCTTACAGATACTGGAAACAATAGTAAGTTTTCGGCTGTTGTGTTGAACTGTTTTAAGTTTGGTTTGTATGAACTGTAACCACAGTTCGTATTCACTTCAGCTGTGGAACAATGATTAAAACATGTCGATCGTTTGTTTTTCGATTAAAAAGATTGAGTTGCATCTTTGAAGAAACATATCTTTTGTATAATTGTAGACCTCCTGAACGAAAAGTTGATACCTGAATGAAAGTTCCGTTTTTTATCCACATAAGTTGCGGGATCAACTATTTAGGAGGGGGTTGTTTCGTCTGTAAGCGGTAATTGCATCATTTATCTATGTGATTGTTTATGTGGCATGATAATGAATTGTGTTTAGTTTGTCGTAAAGTCTAATGACATGTTTTTGTCCATGACATGGGGGCTGATAACATGATATGTAATATGGAAAGAGATGTTGAAAACAGTTCTGCTAGTTCTTGATGAGTTACAGCTGAGTGAGGAATTATGTCAAGAAAGGAGCTCTATGTAATTGCACCTATAACTAGGGAGAGCCCAAAGCTCTTTGCATTCATAGTTGCATATCTCTGAAAACAAAATCATCAAACAAAGTAATACTTATAGAAGCATAATCCGAAATACAGCAGCAGCCACGTGCAAATGAGTAAAACAGCGGCAATCAATTTGACAGAAACTTTTGTCCCTTATATCTCAATATCAGAAGCATATATCACACATCCAGCAGCAGCACAATGCGAAGAGGCTGCACAAGACAAGGATGGTCATTAGAAGTTAGCATGTGGCTTCAAACACTCTTGCATTTTGGCAAGATTTGTTGCATTGGAAATAGAAACGATGGAAGTTTGTGATTTGCTGTCTTCTCATAATTTCCATATATTATTTCAGATATTCTTTCTTAGAAGTAGTCTTATATGATATCAGGTTTTTACCATCCCTCAATGAGTCCTTTGTCTCCTTTGGCTTTTGTCTGTGACCAGCGCTTCACTTTCTTCTTAGATGCTGGGTGATTTTCCATCGGATAACCTTCAGGCAAAAGTTTCAAGACGGTTGGTTAATTTACATGAGTACTGTGCTTGTGTGTGTGTGTGTGTGTGACAGAGAGAGAGAGAGAGAGAGAGAGAGACCTGGAGGAGGAGGTTGTGTTGCTTGGTTCTGCATTCTGGAAAAGGAATAGACGAAGTTTCAATGTATATGGGATTTTGAGACACGGTTTTAGTCTTTTATTGAGGATTTTAGTGCTGCTTTAGGCACATCAAAGCCTCTATATATAACATTTAAGCTATGGGACATCCCGGTATCTGATGAATATAGTTGATCGTGTTTCTTGCGTTTCGATAGAGAATGTTTATAAGAAAGATCTGCTTTTTAAAGTAAATACTTGTCTTTCAACTTATAAAGTAAAAGCCCTTGAAAACGCAAAACTTGAGAAGCTAAAAACTTTTTTTTTTGTTTTGAACCATTTCTATTGTTTGTGGGAAGAGATGAACCATTTCTCTCAAATAAAAAAGGTCCAGTATGAAGTTTTTTTAAGCAAAATCGTTTTGGCAAGTTAAACTTGACATTTATGACAAAGTATTTTCATCCGACCACTGATTAATTGATGTTGAAAGCATCTGAGCAAATCAGCCTGCGTTCCCACTTCATTTGAGGAAAAGCGAAGAATCATTCGACATGCTCGAATCGAATGTCTGTATCTTTCAATTGTTTGATTCGTTGCTTGCTGAGACTGAAGAAGAGAAGGCGAAAAACGCCAAAGTCAATAGAATAAACCAAAGTACCTTTGGTGGAATTTTCTTTAGTTCAAAGAATATATTCTTCATTTACTATAAATGAATATATTCCAAGACATGGTTATGCTAGAATTGTTTTTCAGAAATAAATGAGAATTTTGTTACTGACATCTTAACGTATATCTCATAAATATTAAATTTCAAACAATTGCTTCTTCCTTCATTTCGTACATATTACATCGTCTCAACTCTGATCTATGTAAATGAGTTGAGAGAATATAACAATAACAATAATAATAATAACAGTAGTTAAAACAAAAACAAAATATTCGAGATACCTCAAAGACTTTGCAAGCTACGGCTTATACGTAAAATCAGAGCTTCAAGGCATCGAGCCATTAATACAAAATTTTGCACAGTAACTTTTCCATTGGTGACAATGGAAATCGATACAAAGATCTGTACGATAACATTAAAGCCACTCTTTCAATTAATAACGCCAAATCGGCATAGACAGAGTTATAAGCAATAACACGTGACAGCAAACTATTTCTCATTTGCCAATGACAGGTTGAGGTCCGAGTATAAACTTGTAACCTATGTCTCAGCTCGGCTGAGCGGAGAACATATATATAACTCCTTTCAACATTACCATAATATGTTCATAAACTTCCAGGTACTCAGTTAAGCAATATACAATTCATCGTAAAGTATTGAGCCACCAAACAATTTTGAAGCTCTCACAATCTTTATCTTCAACAGCGCCATTGGGATGTTGGATTGGGTTTGATGGTAAATATCACATTTACCTCATTATACAAGAAGTGAAAACCGATTCATTTACATCTAGTATCACTTGCAGGAATATGGCCTTCCACCCACACGCATCAAAGGATTGACCAGAACTTCTTTCGGCAAAACAAGACTTGTTCCATTTTCTTCTCGTCATTTTCCAGAGTATGCAGTTGAGTATCCCAAAGAAACTTTGGAGCAAGATCTACGATCTTTGTCATAATACTTGCATCTTCACCTCTAATAATAGCATAACCCTGAACGGCAACATTCATGAAACTCAAGTTGCTTACAGACCTAGTCGTAAAATGTGGCTACATTTCTCAAGATTAAAGGCTTCTTAGATGATTTATATCATCGATAAGTTCAGGACATCATAAATAACTCAAGATTACTCCAGTAAACAACTTTCTCAAGAAAACACGCATAAAAGTGATAATATGAGCAACACACACCTGAGGTCGCAACATACGGTCCATCTCCAGTATTATGTCCTTGAGTAAGCAACCCTCTTCACGGTTCTTGTAGTGAGAGAAAAGATTGTTGGCATGTATGAGATCATATGAACGTGGATATGTTGAGAATGGTTCACACCTGTTGGTACCAATGAAAATCTTGATATCATATCACACTAATTGGCATGAACAAATTACAAGTTGAACACCACAACATACCAGTCGTGAAAAACACCAATTAAACCCCTGCCATAAATGGCAGATAAGGTATTATTGGTGCTTATAGGAACTACATTCATAATCCAAACAGGCCATGTTTTGAAGGCAACTGCGAATCCACCAAGGAAGGCATTCATGTCCATGATGTTGTGTATGCCTTTCTCTTCAACATCCATCAATCTCCAGTAATGTCGAATTTGGTCGTGCCAGTAGATTGTATCTGACAAGAACTTCTCTCGATCGATACCTGCACCGAATACATCGATGAAGCTATGCTAAAAAATTATCTTTATCAAACTCAAAGTGGATACGTGTCAGAAAATCATATTTATGCTAGAAAACTTGAACGACACATCCAGAGGCATTGATAAAGAAATTTCATAATTCTTCTTAGAATCAGTCATGGTGTAATTGATGTAATGTTTGAGTGATGATCGGCCAAACAAGTCCCAAAGGTCCATTTAATAGTATGACAAAAATTGAAAATGTAGTCAATACTGCAACCTGTGAGTCAAATGAATACAGATTGATGAAGGAAAGAGCATACGTGGTCATAATCTGAAACTGATGTTTATATGAAGGTGAATGTACCTAGCTGGCTTAGAGTTTCAGAATACTCTGAGAGACGCTGAGGCATAGGAGGGAGTTTCTGGGAAACACGTTCAGCTATACAGTTCCTCAATGGTTCTTTCCATGATGGTTTTTCATCATCGAGGGGCTTGCATACACTAATTATCTTTTGCTCTGCGTTTTTCTGTATGCATGAGTTGTCCTCTAGCTTAATCCAGATTGCTGTCTGCACTTTCCGAGCAATGAGTTTCCAGCACATTGCAGCCGTAAGATTCATCAACTTCTCCCAAATCAAAGGATATTCTTTATCAGATCTGTAAGCAGGAGGAGCTGAGTAGACAAAATACCCATTGGATCTCAACAGACGGTCTACTTCTTTTATCAGAATGCCATCTGCAATCATGAGCGAGAAGTATTATGGTAGGAGCTGTTTCAAATCAATACTTTTCAACTGAAACATCTCAATGAATCTGAACAATACATATGAAAAGCCTGACCATTCTCATGCCAGTCAACGCGACATCTGGAACAGTGGACCATCTCAAAACTGTTGCTTGGATATGGTAACATTTTGGTGGACAAAGCAGAAATCATAGCACCAATTCCTCGTTCTAGAGCAAATTGAATTTGATTTTCATGACCATCCTTGGGAGCAAAAGACATAGTTTGAATATCTAAGGGAAGAAGATAAGCTGAGAAGCTAGCTACTCCACAACCAACATCTAAAATTTGAAATACACCAGCGGAAGCGAGATTTCCGTTGTCATTGGTAATCATATTTCCCAATCTGCATAAAGAAAAGGAATGTTGATCAATCAATATATGAATAGCACAAGGGTAAATATCACTGTTTCAGTGAGTTCTTAGGACTTTAAAAATGAGGGATAAACCTTTCATTTACCTATTCGAAATCTTATGATATTGTTTCTTACAACAGTTCACGGATGTAGCAGCAAATTCAAATATGTAAAAAAAGGAAAAAATTGGTTCCATTCAAGAAGAAAGAATACTATGCACATAAGTACCTATCAACATACAAACATATACACACACACATAGACATATAAGTGTGCGTATATCACTCTATGTAAAGATATGTCTGTGTGCATTTGTCAATTCGCCACAAACTATGGAAATGTCACGGAAACCCAGTAACTTATCAACTGTCTCAGCCCACATCCATAGAAAAGGAACTTAGTTTAAAGTAACTTCTGGTATCCAAGAAGTGCCAGAAATATCCCGGTGCTCAGAAATGTTTGATTGAACCTCAGGCTAACCTTTTGATCCACTATGGACCCATATGTCTACTTTGATTAACGTGCAAATTGTTGTTTGGTAACCAACACGTTAAATTGATTATCTGGCAATTTGTTGTCTCAGTATATCTTCTATACTGTATCAAGTCATGACTCATGAATAAATCAATTCCCATCCACGAGTAAAATAAGTATCATGCAATGCATACAGCATAACACTCATGATGTATGCCCTAGTTACTTAAACCACATCATGTCAAACAAATGCATCAATGCAATTTACAATAGTTTAATCATCAATGCTTCTCCAGCGTTTGTTCACAATCAGTACCCCCTCAAACAAGTCATCAGGGTTTATTGCCAAATCCCTGGACTGCGAAAAAACTTAATACGCTCGGAAATTTAGCTGCAATATTGATTTGTGAATTTTGGACGTTCTCATCTCAATTAAATTACTCTAATTTTGTGTCATATATCCAACTAAATTATCAGCTAAAAAATCTTTTACTGCCAGTGGTATAAAGATAAAGATGATGTCATTTCTGTGAATCATATGATACTAAAATAGGTCATGATCAAAAGTTTCTGATTCGAATTTACAAATATCAATCCTTTAGCAATATTGATGTTCTTCCCTGCATTGATTAACCATAGTCACTAGCATTATTTTAAAAATTCCATGATTAGTGTAGGTAATCTTTCAAAAAAAGTTCCAAATTAATGGAGTTTCCGACTTTCTAGAGGCCACAACAGTAAGACCTTTCTTGAGGGTCAAAATTTGAGACTTGATACATCATATGCTCCAGATTAACTTTTCAGTTCGATGAGTTAGAACAAGTTGAAATCGAACGTACCTCTCAATGTATTCAGCAGCTCCATGTTTGAAGTGAGTACCTCCACCTGGAAACCACCACAACTGACCCTTCTCATGCACCCAATTTTGCCCTCCTTTCACCTCAGCAAGATGTGTATGATTCACATTGCTTCGCCAGACATAGTCCCTGCTAGTAGGCCACTTTATAGGTATCTTATAGTCAGCTGGTGGTGGCACCAAACAAAATAAGCGCCTACTGAGTGGAGGGCAATGCCTCTCTAGCTCCTCTTTTCTGGAACGATCTAACTTCGGTAGTAAGTCTTTGATGTAAGAAATGTCGTGGCAAGGGATATACTCATTATACATCAAAGGACAAATATTCATTCCTGTAACTGGAATCCTAAGCGGTACTGTCTGGTATGTAAGATTGACTTTATTTGTAAACGCACCTGCAAGTATCAATATGCAGAAGCACTCAGAAATACAACCATTAGTAAGATGGAATTCCACGAGCAAATCCAACATTTCACACAATTTCGAACATTTCTCCAATTAATTATGCCAGTCCAAAACGCTACCAAATATGGATTCGATCAACGAGCTCCACAAACTCAGATTTCAGACACCACTTAGTGAACTTAATCTCACGCCAGATAAAAATTACCAAGAGTACATTTCTAACAGATAGCAACTCTGCTGTTGCATCAAATAATTAGATGGACTAACCAGAGTTAGCTGAATCATTGGAGATGGACACATATGCCTCGTTCTGCTGCGCGGCCGGCCGTTCAAATGGAACATATGGAGACGAGGAGCTGTTTCCGAAGAGCGTGCCGAGATAGAAAGAAGCAGCCATTGTCAAGAGGATTAGCATTATACGTTGGCCCGTCTTCCAATCAAAGGCTCCCGCGCTGAAAAATCCCACCATTTTTTCTACCTCGGTAATCACTCAGGCACAATAATAAGTTGAAGAGAGCCGAATTTGGAATGACATTGTTGTGCGGAGGCAGATCGAGAGATCTCACCTAATGTGTGCCAGTGTGTGTGTGTGTGTGTGTGTGAGAGAGAGAGAGAGAGAGAGAGAGAGAGAGAGAGAGAGAGAGAGAGAGAGAGAGAGAGAGAGAGAGAGAGAGAGAGAGAGAGAGAGAGAGAGAGAGAGAGAGAGAGAGAGAGAGAGAGAGAGAGAGAGAGAGAGAGAGAGAGAGAGAGAGAGAGAGAGAGAGAGAGAGAGAGAGAGAGAGAGAGAGGAGAGCTCGCAATCTTGATTATTGAATGACAAAGCTATGGCGTCGATGGATCCACTGGAATAACCCAGAGTGGTGGTGACTGGTGCCGCAATGTAGAGAGATTAAAAAAGTATATATATTCTTTTTATAAGATTAATAATTTAATTATGTATTATGACATGCATCAATTATATATTAATTAAAACTAATCTTACATATATATTTTATAATTTAATTTAACTAGTTATTAAAATAAAATCATCCTATAATTTTATCCCAAAATTGTTAAACAAAGCAAACGATAATTTATTTATAAATATTTAATATATCATATTCACTATTTTTAATAATAGCACGATATCTATCATATCTCATCCCATTCTCCATCCAAATTAACTTTAAAAGTTAAATAAATTATATAATTTTTACTTCAATTTCCACAAAAAGATAGTCAATATTAATTTCTAAACTCTTGTAACCAAGAAGTACAAATTTTTAGATTGTAGAAAAAATAAAACATATAAGGCATTTTGAAAAGGTTTAAGAGAGAAGAAATGATGGTTCAAAATATAGGAAACCAAATTCTTTCAAATAATTGATTTGGTTTTTAAATTATTGTACGTAGAACAAAGCTCCATGCAAAATTTCTCGTACTTCAAAACAAACATATTATTGGCTAATTAATTAATTTTCAAGAGTCAAACTACAAATAGCATTATAATAAATACTTCTGGAAAAATTATCGTGCCGGCAAACCGAACAAAGATGTTTTCTATGTATAAGAATTGCTTAACTCTGATGTACAAATACTGTAATTAAGAGCGTGAAACTCCCCCTTCTAGCAAATTTGCAAGCTTGTTGTTGCCACAGGCTTGTCGGAATTGGGCTTGTTGATGGCTCGAGGAGTTGAAAATGGATTCGAAGGGCTAAGGATGATGGATGGTCACTAAGCTACAAGAATAAACCAGAATTACAATGCATGAAATCATTACTACACCTGTTTCTGGAATAGTGGATAGTCATTCGTTTTATGCTATCATTATTTGTATTTATCTTATCATGTGATATCCATTTAATTGGATCTCATAAAAATCAAGAAGTCATCATGGTAAGAAACATTATGTCTATTTAGGGGGAGGATGAAACCCATGGCACAATTTTCTCTTATAGTACGTACCGCTGTGATTGGCGGTCACTGTGGAGATGATGGTAGTAATCTTCACATTTCTGAGAACGAGTCCCTTAATAGCTGGGACCGGAAATCTAGTCTAAAGCCGGATCTCACTCTCACGCCTAGGCTTGTGAACTGTGCTTGGCTCTTTGTAAGAGAATGAAAGGCATACACAAAGGAACCATTTCCAGACCCTACTTTGCTCGTGGCTGCTGTTCACATTATCAAATGTTAAAATTCCCCCCGTTTCGACATCTGATCTATCCATCCCAGATGATGGTGGCCTTGGTGTTCATGTTAAACTGGATTTGAACGGGCAGTTTAAATTCGGTCCCGGTGTAGAATGCAGTAATGGTGCAGATGATGTCTCAAGTTCTTAACTTGTAAGATATCACCAGTTAATGTGCCATATGTCCAAGATATAAAGTCTCTTTTACAGTTTAGTACAAGAATAAAAGCTCTGTATTGTGTTACTCTCTACCATGGTTTTGATTATTCAGTGCCGCAACACGGCTTTATTCCGAGATAAGAAGTTGCTACCCACCCTAGTGTTACATAGGTAGTTTTGTAAGTTGTTTGGTCTCGACGTGCATGCTTGCATTGGAAAGTGTTGGTGTCTTACAGAGGGCGAGTGCATACAACATATGCATTGATTGGGCTGGCTAAGTATATATATGAAGAAGCACACAAAAGAAGTGCTGGTAGGCTTTAGACTTGGCCGTGCAAAGAGGGAAGGAAAGAAATTACATTTCATGTATCTAAATTGTTGGACTTTCGAATTCGGGTAGTTTTATACATGATCCGTCGTTCATACGTGGTCGATCGACCCAACGTACAACGTCCGACAAATACTTCAACGGTAAAAAGTTAGAATACCACAGATAAATGACTTGAATGACCATCAAATTCATCGTATACCACATAAGCATTCATCTGTTTTGTAAACAGGAAGACGAGATTCATGGTATACCATGCCTCATTAACCTTCTTGGTATAGAATCACCTGGGCTCACCTCAACTATGGCCATATGTAGCTTGTGAGAAAAGAGGCACATAAGATAGATGGGATGATTATTTGTTATCATATCAAGTAGTTGTTATCGGCGGAGAATGTGGTACAAATGATGCTTGGTTTATTAAAAATTTATATTCAACAGGCCAACTACGTGACGGACATCTTGTCCTAACTTTTATACCTTAATTTATTCATCGTTTTTTCAACCATCCATGTTTCAACTTTCAAGCACGTTAGACGCCACAAGCCACTCTTTTTCTTAATGAGGTTCAACGAACATTAGTGCAACATTCGTTTTTTAGCAACTTATCATATTCAAAATAATATAAGGCTTCGAGATTTAAAGAATGCAGTTTTGTACTTATCCGTGGAAGATATAATACCTTTTGAAGCTGTTCCCAGTGGCACGGAGTTGGTAAGATCTGGGATGATGTGGGAATAATTTCCCCGACTTCACGAGTTCGATTCTCGTGTGGAGCATATTCCCCACTAAAATATTTTGGAGATATGCTCTGAAAATTAGTCCGTTATATGGATTCTCTCTCCCGAGCTTTACCTATTCGTACATATCACTCGATTTATCTAACTGTATTAATCAAGAAATCTATTACTTATATAGAGGTTTAATCTCTTAATGGATTAACTTTTTTAAAAAAATATATAATAGCTTTTGAAGCTTCGTCGAAATTACGCTATATGATAATAATAATATCGAGGCATGGCCCACAAAAAGTAAAGCCATGCCACCACCCACACGCGACGGACGAGACCCTTCCACCCAGTTTGGCTGCTTCCTTTTTTTCTCGAATTCTCGAAAAAAAAACACAAAATAGAATATGACAGTAAAAGCATCCTACACAAAAGTTTGATCAACTATCAATTATCAATATCTTAACTTATATTATTGATTAAAAAAGAAACTTGGACAATACGTACAATACGTTAAAATTCATTAATGCGAATGTTCATTATCGTTTAGTTAACAGTTGTGATTTGCTGGTGAGGTTTTATATTCAAGCTACCTAATAACGCCTTTGACAACATCGTATCGACCAACGTTGATTCATCTTATAGAGGAAACCAACATGAAAATACTTCAATAGGAAATCAACACTTCATGTACAGATGACGGATCACATATTATTATTCCAAACTAAGATGAAGATGTTCGCCTTCATTTGATTCCAAGAAACCAAAAATTTCCAAACAAATAAAAAATAATTCCAATTTCAAGAGCACTCAAATGATACCATATTCAAACTCAATTCGCTAATATTTTCTTTTTTTTTTTGCACGAAACGAAGAGAAGAGGCTGAGATTCATCGTTGCTGCTCCATCATAAGGCTGAAATCCTCGAAGCACACAAACCCGTCCCCATTCCGGTCCACATGTCGGATCATCCTCCGGCAGTCGTCCACCGTGCACCCGGCACCTCCGATTATGCCGAAAACTTTGTAAAGCTCCTCGGCCGATATCTTTCCATCCCCGTCGGAGTCGAAGAAGGAAAACAGCTCCCTGAGCTCCCAGTCGCAAGCCGGCTTCGCAAAAGCCGAGCCAATCGCGTAGAACTCCTCCAGAGAGATGCACCCATCCCCATCCTTATCCACCTCACTCAGCATCGTGTTGAGCTCCTCGTCGCTGGGGGGTTCGGCACCCAGGCTGCTTAGCAAGGACACCAGCTGCTCCTTCTTCACCTTCCCCTGGCGGCCACAGTCGATCATCTCGAACGCCTGTTTGAGCTCGAAGAAAACGTCATGCGAGCCCTTGAACCAGTCGTTGGATCGGATCTCCGATGACGAAGATGGTAGAACGCTCTTCGGTGTGGATGGCCCGCCTGGAATCTTTAATGATCCGTCGTCGGAGCACGAGGACGACGTCGTACGCGATCCGAAGGATGACTGGTCCGTTTCGGATCTGGAAACGGAGGGAGATTTCTTTCGGCCCTTGAAAATCTTGGTGGGGATGATCCTGGCAAGCTTCATGGCGGAAACGGGGACTGGAGACAACAGAATCCTTAACCACAACAGGAGAGAAGGCGTTGTGATCTGGAGAAGGAAAGAGGAAGAATGCAGGGGTTATTAAACCCATGGGAAGCCATGGGTAAGCTTCCAGGAAGTTTCGTAGAGATAGAGAGAGAGAGAGTGAGAGAGTAGAAAAAGGCGGGTATTTTAGAGTTGGTTTCCGAAGAAATAGGTTGTAGTAGTTTAAGTCGGTTGAATCTTTTTGTTGTACAAAATACAGATACGAATCTTGTTTTATCTAACTCTACGTATACCTACATCTTTTCATTTATTGGTAAATAATTTTTTCAAACAATTATTCAAAATCTAAACGTTAAGGTTTTCATCGTAAATTAAAATTACTCCCTCAAACAGAGACCATTTTATTTTGTCATTTTCAAAATTCCAAATGTGCTCTAATTTAGTTGGACCACCCCTGCAATTTTACTGACGCTTAGAAACATTATTATTTAACTTTTGTGTTTTTTAAGTTACAAAGGGGATAGGACAATAGTTTCTACGTAACACACTCTGTACTAACTAAAATTTATCGATTAATTGGAAAAATTCATATTTAAAATTACAAATCATATCATCATATAATAATTTCATTGATGAGAACCTTTATTTACACTCTGGCTTTTAAAATCTTATAACCACATATTAAAAACCAAGGTTCTCTTATCCATATTTTTAAATTCTATCATATCGGAGAAAATTATTAATTATTAAATAACATGAATATCAAGCTTAGTTAATTGATCCAACTATAGCAAAAAAGGGCATATTGAAGCCAAACTTTATCCAGACTAACGTCCCTTGTGATTTTCCCTAACCATCACATCATCTAATTTCAATATACATATATCTATATATATATTTGAGAGATGAATGCGACCCCATTCTGTATCATGTTATGAATAATTGAAAAATATCATTTGTTTTATATTTATCTCAAAAATAATAAATGGGTACACATATCATATCTGTCGATCTGTCAATATACCAAATACATACGATATCTATGTATACGGTCAAGGTAACCTTTTTTGTGTTCAAGAAATAACTTAAAATAGCACTTACACGAGGTATTTTACTTTTTATCCATGATGGTTCAAAGACATGATTTGAGGTATCCAAAACACAAATATATAAGAAACCAAATATTTGATAATATCTTGAAAATATATGCAGCAAATTACGATTTTTTAATACCTCTACGGATACAAGAAAGAGATAAACTAACGTTAGAAAACTATTTTTGTGATTGTTATCAAATCGGATCAGTATATGATTCACGTCGATTTTTCATCGGTTTTATTAAAAACAATTGGGACGTGACGTGTGATGTGGCGCTAGTTGGCTCTTATAGGGCCATCCCGCCCGACCAGATACACCACTTGAGAATTATGGTTTTGCTGCCGACTTCAATTGTCATTGTCCATATTGGATTTGCCTTTTCTTCTTTTTTTTTTTAAAAAAAATATTCAATTGTGGTTGCGTCCATTATCGAAACTTTCAGTGCCAGCAACTTCCATCGAAATTTCCTAGGCTTTTAATCTGGGACAAGTCATCGTCAAAGTATGCGTCGTAGCTTATGTTAATGTTAAATAGAAATTTCGGCATAAAAACCTGGCAATATTCGGGGTTTTGCTGTTTTCTTGAAGTTGTTAAATATATAAATTATTTGTTAGAATGTGTAATCATTAATTTTTGGAATGCTATAAGTTTGATGATCTAAGTTTCATCACCGCCAGCATAAAAAAATCTTCAGATATCATAGTCTGAAGTTGCCTTCCCTCAAAAGGAAAACGGTTCCCTTCATGGGAAAGGGATCACCACACCACATTTAACGACAGATTCATTCAATAAAACAACGTGTATTATTCTTTTTTAGCAATATCTAACATATTTCTAATCACGATTTCTACATGGTATACAACAAATGCAGAGGGGAGAGGGTGTTGCAACCTCAAACATCCATAGCATGTCTGTCGCATATAGGGGAAGTATGGTCATTCGAGATTCGGCTTGAATCCACTTCATCTACATGGATGTGGTCTTCTCTTACATCGTCCTCATTCTCAGAGACCGAGCTAACATCCATCTCCTTTTCCAGAGAATCGAGTTGCACACACTCTGCCACTGAATCGCGTGGCGAGCTATTATGGTCCGAATCATGACTACTCCTATTTGACGGTGTCAAGACTTCCTTTCTTACGACATTGAACACTATACCGTTGTGAATTCTTTCAGGCTGCAAAAAATCTCCTTCGGCCACCATAATGCTTGAACTGGTGCGAGGAAGAGCTTGGCTATTCAAGTCTGTCTGATCAAACTCGGTGTCAGATGTTCTATCCGGTGTTGTAACACTTGAGCATTGATGGGTTTGACCTCTACCCAAATTATGGATTCGAAGGTTGTTTCTGATCATCCTTGAATCAGTCTCAAGATTCTGTACAAAGTCGACAAACTTGTCTGCCGATGTTGTTCTCATCAAGGGACCGCCAGATCGTGTCCAGGTATTAAGATCAATGCTTTCGGATTCACTGTCACTTCCATCATGACCACTACGGTGTGTACCCAAGTTTCTGCCTGTACCAACTCCTTGGTGAAAAGATGATTCGACATCTGCTAGAAGGTCATCTTCCAGTGAGCCCGTAGAATTTTCTCGAGCAATAACGTTCCATGAAGGGATTCTTTTGGATGCATTGAATCGTACTGTGCTGCCTACACCATGAGAGGCAGCAGCAGCTCTTTCGGCGCTTCTCTTCAACCTTCGCATATGGTTAAGTATGGCGACGCACTCATCAAGTGCAAGCTCGATTCCACAGTTGGCTTTTATCGCTGACAGCTTCTCCCAGATGCATCTTCTGCCTTGGTTTGCTGCCTTTTGAAGTTCAACGTACGTCGGGTTCTGTATAATTTTTGCCAACTGCAATCACAAGCAAAATTTGAGAAAGTGGACAACTAAACAAATTACAGATTCACGTAAAAGGACCTCCTCTATATGTTATTCAAGATTATATCTTTATTAGCACAAAGTTAAGATAAAACGTGGAGCTAATATCCTGAACTTGCTCTGAACACAGAAAATTCCATTTGCGCATGATTTTGTAGTATGCCAAAAAATTCATTTCCTCAACTGAAGAGGTCTGCGTCGGAGTCCTTTCACTTCGAGCTGCAAATGCTCCTTCTATGTTAATTGTTGACTTAAATGAGATAATAGATTTTAATCTTGTACATACCTGAGCTAGAGTTACAGGCATTACAACAGTTACATCACCCTCCCAGTCCTGAGCAAAAAGCTTCGCAATTCCCCCTAATGGAAAACCAAGCTCCAAAATTTGATTGCATCTGTGTTTCACCTCCATCTCAACTAGATGTGCAAACTGCAAGAATGAAATAACTCAATCCTCAATTCATCATTCATATAAAATATAATGCAAACATGAACACTAGGTGAATAGAAGTATTGCATCCTCTACACTCAATCTGAGAATCGACCAACCATCTGTCAAGTTTCCATTTTAGTTTATTTCAAAAATGTAAGCGGAAGTATTGGCATATAGATACACTAATACAACCAGGCTCATTATTCCTATCAACAGCAGCAAAGACGAGAACAGATTGAGCATTTTACAATAGCTCCCATGTATGCAGGTCAAAACACTTAAAATGATTAGATATGTACATCGGAAGCTATAATATATACCTTTGCAGCAAAGTTACCTCCATAAGCTCTAACGATCTCTTTCACCCGCAGTAAAGGTGCAATATGAGGATTAGCCTGACTCACAATAAAATGATTCACATTGAAGAGTTCTTTCAATTGCATCATCGGCAAATCGATCTCCAAGCTACCATCCCGCCACCGACGTGATGCTGCCCCAGAAGCCACATCAGGTTCCAAATGAAAGGGTGGATGGTAAGGCACAATTTCACCAGATCTATCCTTGGCCATCAGTTCTTGAGCTTCAAATAGACCAGGAAATGCACAAGAAGCTGTCACTGCACTCCATATAACGACATGAGGCGAAGTCAAGTAATTGAGGCATCTCGGCGGTTCATGCTTTCTCGGTGAGCAAACTGTAATGCCCAAGATCCGCCCTGTCATGTCATAAGCTTCTTGAAAAGTTAGATTGTTGGTAAGGTGCCTCAGCATCATCTGCAATTGTCTAATCTCGTGAACAGCACCCTGCGTCAGAATCCTTTTGGAAACTGTGAAAATCCCACCCAACTGGTCAAAAAATTGAATAGAATGCCAAGAATCCTCAAAGAAACTTTGAAGCTCCGGCCAAGACCTAGTAGCTACAACAGAACACATCACCGATCCCACACTAGAGCCTGCAATTATCCGAGGCAAAAGTTTGTGCTCTACCAAAGTTTTGACAACCCCCACATGAAAAGCTCCCAAAGAAGCACCACCACTTAATAGCAAAGCGGTTCTACCAAAGGCATGTCTAGTCTCATGCATAAAAGCAAGCTTCTCCTCCAACAGAAGCTCTTCCGAATCAAAGTCACAGACCATTCTTAACTGGGTTGTGACCTCATCTATATACTCCTTTATGAGTCTTGGTACCTGTAGCCTCTCCTTGTGAAGCTCGGGGTTGCACATATTACCAAGATTTCGCACAAGGTCAGCTCTCATACAAAACATAATATCTCGAAGAGAACCATCTTGGCGACGGTGGCGGAGCTCTTGAAGTTTATTTCTTACAAGCTCCTCATCGTAGAGATCTGATTCATTCATTCTAAACGTCTCCTTATCAAGCATCTTAGCAGCATGAGCCCACTCGTCATAGGTCAGAGCAGATCTCATCATATTCCTCCAAAACTTCCTCCTATAGGCCATTTCCGCCTTCATTTTCAAATTAGTGTATCGCTTCAACGAAAAAGCAATCACCGTCACCATAACTAAAATCCCTTGTGGATTTCGAGGATGAAACCACGAGACCACCGGTGCTAAAAAATCTCTCAAAATGTTCTTAGCTTTGTAAAAGCACAATAACAACATTCGAAAGATAAGGTGCCTAAAATGTGATACGGGCTTACAAAAGAGAATTCTGAAAGCAATCGTTCGCCCAAACAGAGTCGAAGGTCCGATCGAGAATGGATCAACACTTGCTTCATTACTTATATCCATGTCGTCAAGTGTAAAATTTTTTGTGTAAACCATATTTTTGGAATTTCAAGATTGGATTAACAATTTCCTAGGTAGCTAATGTATTATGTACAAAGACACTTGCTTTTCTTTTTTACGAAGAATGTCGATGTACAACAGAAAAACAAGGGAAAAAAATAACCAGCAGCTTAAAAATGGTAAACCAAGCTGAGGAAAGTAACATCAATCTTGGATGACAAATCAAGGTAAAAATTCCAAACTCTGAATCATGAAAAATATATATGAATAGGCATCCCTATCTGATGCTGATTCTACTAAACTAATTAATAGTCGAACCACTTTCCACGACCATTAGGAGGAAAACCCACGAATCAAACAAATAATCTACAAACTTTCACCCCCACGTAACGCAAACCCAAATCCACTTATCCACCGACTCTTCCAAATCCCACATGAAAACAGAGCACTGGAAAACAATTTCCCAGAACACGACCGAAAAAGGTGAATTATGAAGCAGCAACCCGAAGAATCAGCAACGAATTGAATGCGTCCGGGCAAAGCCAACGTGGAAGGTGGGACAATGAATGATGATTCGACAGAAGCATTGGGATTTGAGTCTGGATAAGATCAGGCACGACACCGTTCGCGGCTACCAGAAATCAGGTATCGAAATTTTGTATAATATATATACAATCTTTGTTATATATCTACAAACAAAAAACACATCGGGAACACGTTCCGTTGTTGGATTGACGAGCCATTCTTTTACTGTCAACCACCTTCGACATCGCGATTTTGTTTCTTGTGATTATGGATGGATGACAAAAGAGTGTACGTATTAAGAAATCAATTATATATTTAGCTTAGAAAATAGTTTGGTAGAATTACTTTCGTGCGTCATTTCTCCACTGTAGTACTTATTTTCCCTAATATTTGTTTTTTATTTGGTTGCAATTTCCAAACTCAATCGAAAGGACGTTTCTTAGACTAAGTATACAAAACATAAAATTAAATAGGGTATATGGAGTTGATGATATTTAATTATTTTTATAAATTTTAATAAATTTTAAAAATTTAGAGACATTAAATTTAAATATTTATCAATTCCATGAAAATTTTATGATATACAAAATAGATTTTCATGAAATTTTTAAAAGTTAAGTGGTATCAATATCAACATTTTAAAACTCCATAAAAATCTATTGATATTCAAAATTATTATAGACTTTATGTCATTCTGATTAAATCCTCTATGTAGGAACTATAAAATCATCGGTACAACCACAATTAATCAAAATTATCTTTTTTTCACATTTGAGATTTGGTAAGACTTTTATTTCATATTCAAAATTCCTCCACATTTCTATCTCTTTAATATTATTACTTCCCGTTATCACAAAATTTCAAACTTTTCATTATTTATATGACTAAAAGTTCTAAATACTAAATAAAAATTTATTAATAATTATGTATATGTGTATATTTAATATTAAGTAATAACAATATATAATATTAAATATTATATGTATTTGATATATTAGAAATGGAAATAAATAATATATTGTAGTAAATATTATACATATTATTAAAAATATTATAGTAGTAGGAAATAATATATACAAATTATTTAGTATATTAAGAGGGATGTGGATCTCTGTCCTCGAACCGACCTCATGGATATGAGGATGAAAATCTCCGATTACTTCGGGCCGCCCTCGCCCCATCTCCTCCCATTGTCATTCCAGCATATATATAGATATTAGAATTATCATTAATGAGAGACTTGTTTCATTTTTCGTTTTTTTTTTCTCTTTTACACTCTTTACTTTTCTTATGCCCAATTATTCTTCAATATCAAATGTCTAGTTTTATTTGTTAATCCCTTTCAAACATAATGCAATCTTTGGTTTTTTTTCTTATGAAATATGTACATATTTAGTTTTTATATTTAAAGGTCCATAAAAAATCTATAAAAATCTAATAAAGTCAATATGATTCTTTTTATAAGGGATTCCATCAAATTTTATAACATTCTATTGACTCTAAAAAAACTCTTTAATTTAAAAATAATTAAAAATCATCAAATTCCATAAATTGAATATACCCCTATAACTCAACATCTTAAACATAATTCCTTTAGAAGTCCTATTATATAACAGTAAAGTTGAAAGAATAGCACATCACTTTCGCGGTTGGCGGTAAAACGATGCGTTTCTGAAAGTCAATGTTTTCTATAACATCTCAGTAAGTTATTATTTATTTATTTAAGTTTCTTGAAGCCATTATATGTTTTTAAGGTCTTGTAATTATCCAAGTACAAATATTGTGAGGCTCTCTACTCATAATTATTCTTCTAGTTTCATCTTATGGACGTTAAATTAGCGTTTAATTAAATCAATAAAGTTGATTAGTAAACATTTTTTTTTCGTTTGCTTCACAGAAACTGGTCCTATGTAACGAAGCATACACACGGTTATTTCCAAAAGCTGGTTATTCATAACTAGAACAAACCAATACATCAGTTATGACATGTTATACTTCTCAGTACAAGATCTGACCAGTAGTCACAAACCAGCTTTCACACTAACGCTAACTATTTCGAAACTATGCTAGCAGCAACTCTCTAGAAGCTCTTCTTAATTGGTGCCCCTTCATCTAGGCAGCCAGCTCTCACTACCCTTGCCAAGTCAATTCAGCTCTCGCCTACCTGTTGTAGTGCACACATACAAAACAAAACAACAACCGGATAAACTCCGATGAGAATCATTTCAGTATAATCAACAGATATATGCAATAGAACAATTAAACATATATCAATCAATATCAATTGTACGATGCAATGCAATGAATCTATCTCAATTCTTCGTTTCAGAATTGATTCCCTTTCACATCAACGTCATCAAAATTCGTATCCGATCTTGACATGGATATCCATCTATCGAAGTTAACTCCAACTTCGAAAATCAGCTCATCTCAGTCCTGGGCATTAGAATCAATTCATATTCTCTTCGTGTTATGCAATATCATGCAAATATAAAAGATCAACTACCTGTGATGGATCGACACACATAACTCAAGTTCTAAATCAAGAACAGTAATCAAAGAGTATGTGATTTCATCGGGACAACTCAAGAAATATCATCCTTGAGTATTCTAATTCCCTGACTCTCACTGTCAAATTATACCTTCGTACTCTTTGTTTCGAATTCTTCAGATATCTCTTCAGCTTTCTTGCAATTGTTCTCAGTAACTCCCAGAGTTATATTGCAATGTTTCTATTAACAGTTATAAGGATTTCGAATTCAATCCTATTTATAGCAGGATATCTCTGTTGTCTGCAGCATTTCCAACGTGTTTAATTCGAATTCCACGTGCCATGCTGAGTATCTATCTCTCAAAATAGGATAAACTCCCACCGCTTCGAAAACCAGCTTCTCTGTTCTCTTCGATAATTAAGCATTATAGAGTAATTCTTGCGAGTGGTACTAACAATTCTCACGACTGGAAGCAGTAGCTATACTCAGTTGCAGTGATATCCAGTCGCAACATAAACTAGCTTTCGCAATCACAACCAGATTTCCCAGCTGCTGAATTACTCAGTCGCAATACTACCCTGACGTTGTGTTTTCTTAACATCAAAACGACGCCGTCATAATTAATTCATACGACGTCGCAACATACCCACGGCTGGTTCCAATCTCTACTGAAAGAACTCATCAGCTGGTCACACTAAAATATTTAATCGACTGGTCCTGCTAATTAATTCAAACGGTGTCGTATTACGGTTTCTGTTTCATAAGTCAAAACGACGTCGCGTTGCTCCCACGACTGGTTAACCAGCAGATACAACAAACTATCGACTGGTTTCAAATCTCTCGATCGGTCGCTGCTTCCCAAGCCAACGACTGGTTTTCAAATCCCAAAATCTGGACAACCAGACGTTGCATCAAAACACTGCGTTTCAACTAATTCAAACGACGTCGCATAACCGACGTCATCAAATCCACTCGCTAACTTCTTTCGCAAAACCAGCTGCAATCTACAGGAGAGTTGACTGGCGTTGACGTCTGGAAATCAAATTACGCGCGTCGACTGGATTTCTTAGCACTTATCAAAACGATACCGTTTCATCATATGCTCGCGCCAATTTACGCAACGCACCAAACTTCATCCAAAACGGCAGCGTTTTACTTCCAAATGCTAAGAAATTAACTCAAACTTCAAATCTCAACCAGCTTTCACCTGGAAGGATTTTAATTCGAAATATAGCATTTCCAGAAGAAATCCGAGAATCCTCAACCAGACTTCATCAAAATCTATCGTCTGGGAAGTTTGACTTTTCTTAATCACTACATAATAATCTCGGGCATTACAAATATGGTAATACCAAGAGATATATCACTGTGATACATGTAAGATCGTTCCGTAATTTTTATTAAACATAGTTATTTTGGTATAAAAATAGTTTGATTGTTCGAATAAATTAATCGAACTATCTCATAAATTTGACTCTTAAAACGATTCATGTTGAAAGCTAAAATATATATACAAATGTAATCTCGATCTCAACGACAGCACTAATTGTCATCTAAGAAAATCTTAGGCTTTATAAAATATTTATTTTATAAGTATTTGATCACATAAGTATATCATATTACCAGCAAAATGTCAATAGTTTGTTTTTATACGTAAGTTGACAAGTACATTCAACAATTAAAATTTGCCAGAACCACAATCATATGGAACTACAACTTAAGATTTTTTTAAAATCAGATACACGAAATTCGTCCTCTTTTTCTGAACCCAAGAATAATGAAATTTCATTGAATGAAACACAAGTCAATGTCATTCAATTCTTGATACGAATGCAAGGAAAGAAAGTCGGGTTCTTGCAAATATACTCTCATACAGTTTTATGTCCAAACTCTACTCAAATTAAACTCAATCGAAATCTACACCTTGTATAAAAAGTTTAGGTCTAGCCACAAGTTTGAGTACTGAAAATATATATATATTTTTTCGTAATGTAAAAAAAAAAAAAAAACTACGATTTAAGCTCGTTCGTCCATCAAAGAAATTTGCAAAACCCGATCTCACACTGGTCCACACGTTTTCCTGAGCATATCCATGTGAGACCACGGAGACACTTATTGTTAGCTGTTGATGCAATACTAATTACTATATTTTCCATCTTCCATTTTTCCCCCAAAATGGCTACGGACATTCCTTATTACACTTATTTTTTTGGCATATTTATTTATTATAATAATTTAGTTGTATTGCTTCAAAGGAACGTCAATAAATAAATGCTAACTTCATCAATTGAGGCTGCTGGAAACACGATAAATGGGAGGTATAGTCATTCAAAACCACAAGAACATTCTCATTTACTAATTTCGATGTATATTGCAAAACGAAAATAACGATATAAAACTATGCATGAACATACACATGAACATATATACAGAATATATAAACACAAAATATAAAATGAATGACTGTCAGACTGTGTAAATAAGGGAGCATCAGTTAGCCGAAGTCAATGGAAAATAAGGCAAAGTCAAGGCACCGATTTTGCCCAAGTCAAATCTTGAAAACAATATAATATTCTAGAAAGTAAGCAGCTGGTCTTTGTAGATAAATGGTGGACATGAGACCAAAAATTTTGGAATGTATCTGTAAGTTCGCAGTAATTATTGCCATTTCCTTGTAAATTCCAATAAAGAACTTTGTCAAACAAAGACAACTCAAAACTTTTGCTCCAAATACTACAAATCATTTGCCACTCAACTCCCATCCGATCCAGTTTCACATATCCTCTCTCTGTTTCTTGAATCGTTATAAAAAAATTGTGACGTAATTTCTTTGGTAAATATCTCCTAGAAGATTGCGATCTGTTGAAGTATATGTAATCTGGGGAGGCTTTGATTTCAGTTGACTCCTTTTGTTGATTCTTTTTCTTTTCTTGTTTCCAGTTTTGGCAGAGAACAGAGGAGGCGGGCTTGGATGAGAAGCAGAGATATTAATCAAATCAATCACACTTAATTTTGAAATCCCAGTTCAAATTTTCTGTGTATCACAATCCGTTCAGTGATATTAATCACAAGTGGCGGGAAGGTTGACTCAATGGAGTCTTCTGATTCATCGCCGCATTATATGAAGCTTACGAAGGCCAAAATCAGTTCTCATGCGAAGAAAGAAAACTCTCCGGTGAGTTTCCGACTATTGCATATGAATATAATTTTCGACGTAAAAATATATTTTGTTACAGTATTTTCCCCGTTTCTTTTCTGGATTGATTGATGACTATGAACTTAGATGCATTTTTGGGGAAGCTTAAGCTGTAGTTACATGTAAAACTTGTCAATGTTGATTGTTCTTCTGTTTCTTCCATAAACTGCAAATCTTGAGAAGTTATATGGGTAGTTAGGTTTAAGGAGAAGCTCAGAGATCTGGAATTTCCTCTATTTCAATTTATTGCAGGTTGCAAGTGAATTTGAGGATACCATTTCAGTTAGTTCTTCAACTGTTGGATCAGCAATTAGTGGACAATATGCTCCGCGAAATAAATCTGGAATCCCTTGCAGAACCAACGACGAGACAGTAGGCAATGTGAAGTCAATCCGGAAGAAGGGAAAGTCAAGAATTCTTCAGCCTATTGAAATGTTTGATAATACTTCAGCCTCTTGCCATGAATCGTTAGTTGATGCATCTGAGGCGTCAACTCATTATCTGAAGTCAACAAGCTGTTCCCGTGGCAAGGAAATGAATACACAATCAAGTAGTGATGGAAGCAGTTCATCATCTTTGGGATCAAAGTTGTCTTCTTTACGTCGTAGATCGTTCAAAACGACGTCGAGAACACCAAGCGTTAAGAATGTGAGGATTTTGATAAAGAAACCTAGCTTCAAACCAAGGAGGACTTTGCTCGGCCACTCTGTTTCCGAGGACGTTGCTGTTGATAGAGGGACGTACTCTTCAACTCTTAAGTACTCCAAGTTTCCCCGGTCAGTTGAGGTTGCTCTCAAAGACACAAAATCCCGAAATAACTTGGCGAGGAAAGTTTGCCGGTACCATCATTGTTCTCTCCATGGCCTTTGTCGGGAGGAGGACGACTCAGTTTCTCCTCCGGAACGATTCCAACACGAAAAAAGACAGCCATCTATAAAGCCAAAGAACGAGATCGTGGAATCTGATCAGTGTAGCTGTGAAACGAAAGATTATATAGATGAAATGAAGAATCTCCAGAAATCCCAAATGGTTTGTACTACAAATTCATCGGTGCAAGAGGGGGAAATGGGCAAGGGGATGGATCTATATCTGCCCCTCAATGATGAACAGAATTATGAGGCACATGTAGAGGGATACAGTGGCGTAAGAGACTTTGATTTTCTTGAAATTGCTTTCGGCGAAACCTCATTTCCCGAGAGAAGTTATGAGGAGAATTTGATCATAATGAAGAAATATTCTCCTCAGGACCAACAAATAGGAGGGATGTCTTTTGGGGTAACAGGGTATTGTTTGAAGTGCTCTGCCAAAAGTACAGAACAAAGTTTATCTTCTCCCAGAAGTTCTGATCATGTTAACAATTTAAGTCTTCACAAGGACAATACTTGTGAGATCCCTCTGAATAGAGATGCTGATGTTTTGTATACACACTCAATAACCGACATCGAGAATCCCAAAGAACTCGAAATTCACATTGGGGATCATGCAAGTTTCATTACAGATGAATGCGAAAACGGAACTTCCAGCAAGGATTGCCCGGAAACTCAAGTTGTCTTTGATGAGGTGATCAAAGACAGAAGTGTGTCTTCATCACTTTCAGATAGCCAAACTTCGAGTGATAACAATTCTGAGGTTGAAGGAGAGCTTGCAACTATATCTTCTATCACCGGAGATTCTATTACCAGTGAAGTAGTTCGAATTCAAGAATCTGGGAATGACATATCTGCAAGTGAAGGCAACAAACTTCAATTCAGCAAGCCGAGGCACACGAGCATGTGGCACTTAATACATCAGCATATGGCCTCAGAATTAGCCATAGAACCTGTAAACAAGCCACTTCCATCTGCTGAAGATAAAGACTTTGTTGATAATAAAAGTTCATTTCATGCCAAGGAAAGTTTGGTTGCAAGCCAAGATATTTCTGATTCGAATATAGGTGCAGAAAATGACTCAGAAACTCAGGAGATTGAAGTCCGAAAACTTTTTGCTATCAAGCTAGTTCGAGATGCGATTGAGAAGATTCTTCTTCCAGAGGTTCAAGATGATCTGTCGGTTACAAGTGAAAACATCTCTCCAAAAGAATACGCTGAAAAGAAGCAAAATGAAGGTAGAGTAAATGTGTGTGTGGGTGTATTTATATGTATATCTTTATACTAATCTTTTCTTCTACAGATTGTACTGAAGAAAGTCGTGGAGATCCAGATACTGACAAGGAGAAAGACAGTGTGCTCTCAATCCCAGAAGAGATGAGCCCCAATGTTGAAGATTCTTTTAACGTTAAGGTGGTGAAAACCGGACAATCAACTCTAAGAAAATCTGATAAGAAAGCACCTAGGCACTGGAGCAATCTCAAGAAGTGGATTCTACTTCAAAGATTCATCAGAGAATTAGAGAAAGTGAGAAACTTTAACCCCAAGAAGACTCGGCAGCTGCCCTTAAGTCCTGATCCAGAAGCAGAAAAGATCAACCTGAGACCTCTAGCATTAGATGAGAAGAAAAAAGCAGAAGAATGGATGCTCGATTATGCACTTCGTCAGGCAGTGAATCAACTAGGCCCCACTCAAAAAAGAAAAGTTGCATTGCTTGTAAAAGCATTTGAAACTTGTGTTCCACCCCAGGAAGATAATCAATTTCAGCCCCGGAGAGGCAAATATGGAGTATCTGTTGACGGAAAAGGAATGCTACCTGGCAATGATAAAGTCTCAGGCCTAGTTTCTGCAACACAAGAAAGAAGCGCTACATTGATCAAGAAGTATAGTAATCTTTTAACTTCAAATCAGAATGTAAGCAAATCGGAATGTGTTGGTAGCGGTCCATCTGTTCCTACTAAAAGTCCGATCATCGATGATGAGGGAAAATCAGTAGTAACCGAGACAATGACGCCGGCTGAGCCAGTCGTCAAAATTTATCAAGACGAGAAAACATCAGAACTCAAAGATGCAACTGTGCCAGTCTTTGACCAAGTAGACAGGAAAGAACATGTAAAAATGTGGCATATGGTATATCAGCATGTGGTGTCTGGTATTGCCGAAAAAATGGGAAGCCAACTTCTTGATGGGTCAGATGATGAAGACGATAAATCACCAGGCACAAGTAAAGACAATTCAGGAAGTGGATTCACTAAACCAGATTTTCTCAAACTTGTAAAAGACGCAGTTGCTGAGATTCTTCTCCCCAATACTGAAAATATTTCAGATTCTCTATCTGTTTCTACAGAGCATGATATCTCTGAAAGTGAAGTTGGAGAAGAAGAAAAATCAAAGCCCAAGAACTGGAAGAAGCTGAAAAGGCTATTGCTCCTCAAGAAATCGATCAAGGCATTGGAGAAAGCTCGAAAACTCACACAAACTCATGAACTCCTCACTCAAGAGCCCGATTCTGAACCCAAGCGAGTTGACTTAAAGCGTCAAATAATGGATGAGAAAAGAAAGGCAGAACAATGGATGCTGGATTATGCTGTTCAATACATTGTCACGAAACTCAATCCAGATCGAAAAAGAAGGGTGTCCATGCTGGTCGAGGCCTTTGAAGCAGTGGTTCCTTTTCCAGATATTTGAATACAATGAAGTTTCAAAATCACAGCAGGCTGTCAAAATCATTCGATTCTGCTCATGAAGGTGAACTTCTTGTTATCTTCGTCCTGAAATTTATGTAGTTTACTCAGTTGAGAGTTGCTTATATTTGGATTTATGCTGCAAGATCCTGTACTTGCTACAGATGTGTCTTGAAACAATAATTATGTGGCTTCAATTCAGAATCACTGTTTAAAATTTCGAGTTGCCTTCTTGCTCTCGGAATTATATTACTCATCACGACTGAGTTTCTGATCGCTAGGGTGATGCCTGCCTAATTATTCGCTTATTCGACGCACACACTATTCATATATTATTACATTTGTGTATATTTTATTTCTTGATTTAACTTAAAATTCTAAACGTAAACTAAATATCTGAGTCGAAGTTCCCAATTTTTCAATAATATAGTATAGGTTAATAAATAAACATATGGATTTTTAAGTTCCCAATTTTTCAGATATTGTCGAAGTTGTTCGCAAGGTTACTCAAATTCTACTTAAAAAATCAATATTAGTGAGATATAAATATTTTCATCAATAAATACACAGTTTTAGATTTTAATCAGTTAATTTGTTGAACTGTAAATTTGTATTGCGATTCAGATATTATATAAACAACTTTTCGATGTCATATTAGCATTTTCTAATAGTACTCACGGTAGTGTAATTTCGTTAAAGTGAAATGCCCTTGAAACAAAGTTAACTATAATAATATGGCTTTTTTCGAAATAATTTATCACAACATTGTTATTATTTTTTTGAAAAAATATGCACGTATATTAATGAGACGCACCTAACAACCTACATTTTTCTCCAATTATATATATTCTTGAAATAGCAATTGATAGGTGTTTTTTTTTTTTAATATCTTGAACTGAAAAAAAGTATTTCTCAGATAAAAACATTTTGATAGAACAGATATCCAGACGCATATACATGTTCTTATAACCTTCAATAAAGTTGTAATAATACCTACAAAAAATGTTCTATAAATACGGAGTTAGCTATCGGGTAGCTAGGTTTATATTGGATGGCGTCATCAATCCTAATTTTATGTATTATAAATTTAGAGTTATCAATTCCACGAGTGAGCTAACAGCTATATATCTTGCTGACTCACAACAACAATAGCCGACAGCTGGAAATTGTTGACGTTATTACTTTGCTAAGAGAGGTGGGCATGCTTTGCAGTAACGGTAAAATACTCATAAATCCCCATGACAAAACTTCAATTAGTCACCATTCCCCATGTCATTAAAACTATGTTTTCACTCCCTGACCCAAAAGTTTTTTTTGTCTTCAGTACATTTTCACCACAATTTTACCTATTTACCCTAAAAAATATGCACATATGATTATTTCTTTACTCCATTGATTTCTTTACCTATTTACTCAACTGCTTAAACATCTTTTCTTTTCCTCTGTTCAAATTGTTCTTTACGTCTGATTCATCTTTATGGATTCAACGTCTGTTTAATTTCTTTATTGTCTGCTACGACTGGTTCCTCTTTGTCTTTGGTTTAATTCTCTTCTCGTCTGGTTCATTCTCCTTGCAGCGTCTGATCTCAAATATTTCTTCTGCTGTCAACACCATCGATCTCCCAAACCAGCAGGTATACTACAACCAGCAGGTACAAAGAACCAACTGCTGATTCCCAAACAACGCTAAAACAAATCACAAAGCAAACCAACGGCTGGTTCTCAAAACGGCGTCGCGCCAACTTACTCAAACGATGTGAGGCTCTCTGCCCACAATTAATCTTCTAATCTTAATCAGTGGGTTATTAAGGTAAACTAAACAAGTTTAACAATCTAATCTGGTTTATACATAAAAAAAAAATTTTCATATCAGCAGAAGCGGATTAAATTCAGCAGACGCAGAATAAGTTCAACTGGTAGCGCAAACTTGATTCGTGTATACACATGCTTCATAGTTCACTTCGGTTACAAACTAAGTTCAAGCTAAGTTCCCTAGTACATGCGTCTATCTTATATACAAAACCAGAATTGAGCAACCTAACATCGATTATTCAACTATCTAGATTATCAGCTGGTGTTGCGCCTTCCTGCTGTTGATCCAGCGTCTAGATAATTAGCTCTCTCTACCCGTGGTTGCTCCCCCCTAATTCTTTCTTCCTGTTGTCATGCACACATACAAAACAAAACAACAGCCGGATAACCTCCGGTGAGAATCATCTCAGTATAATCAGCAGATACGCATAATAACAATAAAACGCATAACAGTGTATCAACTGCAATTAAATGCAATGACATGAAATGATTCTAGTTCTCCTCTTCGATCTCAGAATTGATTCCATATCAGTTCGACGCCATCAAGATTCGTATCCGATCTTGACATGAATATTCATCTATCGAAACCATCTCCGGCTTCGAAAATCAGGCCAACTCAGTCCTGGGCATTAGAATCAATTCAATTCTCTTCAATATGCAAACTCATGCAAATATAAAAGATCCACTACCTGTGATGGATCGACACACACATAACTCAAGTTCTAAATCAAGAACAGTAATCA
>KV010635.1:136429-160511 GCA_001598015.1 Dorcoceras hygrometricum | reverse complement strand
GATTTACCAATGGTCGTTGATCTGATCGGGATATATGGATTGAAAGGACCGTACAGTACGCTAACCACGACCGACTGGTTCTTGCAGGCACTATCAGTGATACCTAGGGGATCATGGGGCGATGTTGCTAGACGCTTTACCATGATCCGTTGGGTAGGTCCGGAATTGTGATTCCGGAGTCACAATGGTTGTGGGCCCACGGCTAGCTGTATCCCTGAACCATTGAGGGTCACACAAGTACTGGATTCGAAACTCCCACACGGATACTCAGCTCAATGTGTTGAGCACGAGAAGAGGATTTCGGGAAGTATGACTTCCTAAAAGTCAACAGGGGTCAAACCGGGATTTGACTCTGTTGAGGGGCAAAACGGTCATTTTGCTATTTGGGGTTTGATAATCTGAAAAATTATTTTTCACATCATAACATTCAGTTTTGGAAACTGAGTCGATCGGTCCGATCTGATCGGCGATCGGAGTTACGATGAGGTCACAACAATGGATATCGTCATTTGGACCCGGGCCCGATGGGCCAGTCCAAGTCCATTGATAAGTCTATATATAATTGTTATTACTAGACTTAATGACATAATTCAAGACTTCATAATTAGCTCACACTTTAAACCCTAATCCTAGCCGCCGCCCTCCCTCTCCTCTCTCGACCGCCGCCGCCGCCGCAGCCGCCGCCGCCGCCGCCCAACTTCGCCGGAATTTCGTTCCGGCCTAGTTTTTCGAGGGGAATCCGATCGTGCTGATCTCGTCAGGACTTCTAGTGCAGTCTGACGAAGGAGTCTCGAATCTGGTCGTGGACCGGATTGGCGAATCTACAGCAATCTACCGAGAAGCGCCGGGTTCTTGAAACACCGGTTGGAGCCAGGCACAAGTGCCAGCGAGGTAACACGCCTGAAACACCCTATGTATGTTGATGCATATAGAACTGTTATTCGTATTGATCGCCTCCCGGTGTCTATAATTTTTGTTCTTCCGCTGCCTGACCGGGGGGGCGGATCCGGATCCCCAACAGTCCAACCCATGAACTATGGTAGTTAACCACTCGGCGCATGGTGGCTAACAGATCCCAGCAGGGAGATGAGAGTGCGGTATTGTCGCTCGCCCTCGCATCCTGGTAAGAAACGAACAGCAACAATAAAGCACAATGCAACAAGATCTGAAATGACGTGAATTAATGCATGTATACAACAACTGATTAACACCGAACACACAGCAAGTATACCAGCAACCTCACATTAAATCCCACGCCAATTCCAAGCTATAACAAGCTCAAATCCGTACCTCGATTCTGTGCAACAATTACCACACTCGGGGTCCCGAGAAATCTGGTAAGAACCTGCTAAAACAACGCACGCACAGAACTCAGGAACTACACATAATTCACGGCCTGGGAGCAACAACTCAACCAACAATTAATCCTACCCAAAAACTCAACAGGAAGCTCTTAAACAAAGCCTCAGGTAAGATCTTATCAATTAACTCGAAGCGCTACCAGAACGACGCAACACACGAGCGTTGGAGTAGCTTCGCGATTCTGCCTCCAACCAACCACAACCTCCAAAATTGGTACAAGATGAAACACCGTAGAAAGAGGAGCCCAAAGCTTCAACTCTTACTTCCAACAGATCGGTCTACCGCCGGGAATTAACAGAAAACCACCGTGGTGAACAGTACTTAGGGTTCGAGACAGAGAACGATAATCGAGGAAATTATTCTAAGTATGGGATCTCATACTAATTCGAGGACCAAGTCTTCTATTAAATACGCTTCTCAACAGCTGATAGAAACATGAACAGATTCCACCGACAAAAATAGTTGTCATCGCTGTTATCTTAACCAACAGCTGAATCTCTCAAACAACGCTAAGGCTAAACGGCGTCGCACCAACTTAACCAAACGACGTCGCAGAGGGACACGTCACCTCGCTACCAACAGCTGATCAACAAACCAGCAGCTGGATAAAACAACGCATCAAATCCCTCAACAGTAGATGTCTATCGCGACCAACAGCTAACGCTAAACGTTACACCCAAAACGCTGTCGTTTCAACTTATCAAAACGACGTAGTTTCGATACCCACTAAGAAACACGCTAGCAAAACCAACATTTGGTTCCTGTTCACAAAACGTCGTCGCTTCAGAGTCCCTTAGCGCCCTCTGTTGACCATCGCAACTAAAATACCAACTTTGAAATCCACGTCAACATTGCTGCTACTTCCTACCATCACGCAAAGTCTGAAATACCAACAGCTGACGCGATCGCTCATCGATGATGCAAAACCCGAACATATATCTCTCCCGCGACATCTGATAGCATCTCAACGGCTGATTCTAACACTTAGACAAATTCGATGACTTCAACTCACACATCTACTACCAACTGGTTTCAACTCGAGCAACACCTGATTGCGAAAACACAGGTCTCACAGCCACAGATCACAGGTCAGAGGGCGTCGGAAGTGTGTCCGGTGAAACCCCTCTGATGCTTAAGTCAGGCAGGATGCGAGAGCAAAGAGGACGAGATAATATATGTGCTGGAAGTGAGCAAATGCGTGAATGAATTAATGAGGGGGCATACCTGGGTATATATTGAGGGGCTAGGCGGTGGAGATGAGCATTTGACCCGACGCTGGACTCTCTGCTCGGTGCGTGATGCGTTGGGCACCTATCATGTCGCAGATTGTGGCGAGATTGATGAGCATCTTAAGCGAGATGCTCCGCGATTCTCGGTGAGCTCGTCATTCACATGGAGAGAGACATGTGCTGGCTGGACTCTTATAGGCGTGATATTCTCCTCGCGAAACACTCCCGAGCTGAGCCTGCGTCCTCGGGTGACTCTCCTGAGCTAGCGGTGTAGGTCGAGAACGGGAGCCTGCTGCTCAGTTCTCGGGTCCCAAAGTTGTAATGGAGGACATGAGATATAATAAATCATTTTTATTTAAAAATTAAACACAGGAAACGAAGAGTCGAAATATAAAAATATATTTTTGTGTCAAGGCTGTAATAACGGCTGCCGAAATGTTTGGTAGGATAAGAGTTTACATACATCTATATATTAGAGATCGGCAACAAACCGAACGATGAAGCCACACGTTCGTTAGGCTCTTTCTACAACCCAATATCGACAGCGAAACCCTCTCACATGGCGGAAGGTAAAAACTATGGGGCGGGCCAACATTCGGCAGATAACAAAAAGTACTTGGAATGCAACTGGAAATGTTCTGGACTTGAAAGATTCTTATATGTAATTGTGTTGGCCCAAGCCCGTGTTCCCTTCTTTGTAAGCCCAGCCCATCAACCTAACTTTCCACGTATACCTCTCATTCCTCGGCCTTGATCTCGGTTGTTCCTTTGTTTTATACGGGGTGTAATGCGTTGTGTAGATACGCATTATACACAAGCCCCTTCCTCTCTGTGAAACCCTAATCCCTCCGCCGCCTCTCTTCATCGTAACCCTAGTGTTTCTACGCCTCCTCTCAGCTGTTCTTCTTCGTTGAAGAGACCAGCCCTGTGTTCTGTGTTTCTCCATGAACACAGACCTTGTTGCTCTCCTCCGTTGTAGTCCAGCCCTATGTTCTGTTTCTATGTGAACACAGCGAGGTGTCGTCTGTGTTGTCCCGATGAGGTGGCTTTCGATCTGTTCCGATCTTGAACCTCTGGTTCTGTGAGAAGGAACGACGATACCACGAGGGATTAGAGCCTAGTGAGAAGGGTTTTCTGGCTTATGGGGTTGTTCGGGTTTGGGGTTCTTCCTCCATGTGTGAGAGCTGCTCTGTACACTGTCCAAACCTTGAGTTCTTACCCTGGTTCAGTCCGGTTCCAGTTCGATATAGTGGTTTCGTAATCTCGGTGACTGAGTCTGGCCACGATCTTGCTAGATCTGGTCTCATACTCCCTTTGTGGGAACATTTACGTGCTAACCTTAACCTGTTTTGTGTTTGCTTGCTCTGTTCTTGGCTTGTGCAGGTTCCGGTCCATAGAAGCCGATCCACAACAGTATGCAAAGAGGTGGAGGAAAAAAATAGCTTGTTGTAAGGTCTCTATTTGTTTAATTGGAGAGGTGAGTAACATTATCTTGGGGAGTGGTGTGTATTCAAGAACTGATGGCACATTGTTATATATATTTTGGAGCGATGAAATTTATGTATCTCTATTTGGAGCAATGTCCATGATATTAGCCGTAGAGTTATCATGTACAATATATAATCAATATTCTAGAATCCTGATATTTCGGACTTGATGTAACATTTGGAAGCTTCGGTTTACTTCCTTCCAGAACTATATATAAGACAAGTAATAGTCCAATTCTACGTGCTTCCGTTGATTCTCGCACAAGAATTCTTTTACAACAAGGATTCCTTTGTTAACCCAAATACGATCTCCTATATATAGACGTTCATACATACAGAAAAAACACGTTCACACAAAACCATCATAATCGTCTTCTTCTTCTTCAAACATATTAATTCTCTGCGGACATGGCAAACCTTCAGTATTACTTCTTCCCAACTGATTTCTATTACCCTAGGCCGTCCAAGACTAACACTCAGACAAATGTTGATGAACGGCAGGCGATTCTTCCAGCCGAGAATCCAAGCATGGGGAAGGATGTCCGTGAACATGGTGATGATCAGATGAAGGATGCAGCCGATAAAAACTCGACTCGGGTTAAGGCGACGTCGTTCGGGATGAACTTTGTTCCGGCTAACAAACAGATATTGGGTCTGACGTGCAGGCGCGAACCCGCATTGTTGTTCCAGGGTCTGATGAATTCCAAACTTTCAAGACAAGTTCCAGATAAATATCGGGACAATCAAATTTCCAATTTTCTTTGATTTTCTTTTTTCCTTTTGTTGATACTTTTGCTCAAATTTGAATTCGTTTCGTATTGATGTTTCAAATATGGTCTCTAAATTGATCGAAGTTATAGGGTAGGTAGTAGTTTGCTATAATGTACATCTAAATTTTGCTGCACCATGAAATATCAGATCGCTTTCTTTAGTACATTATCTTGAATATTATATTTATACGGGTAAATTACAATTTTTTTTTTAACTTTTGAATCTCCTATAGTTTTGAATCATGCAAGGTTACGTTGAGGGACTTGATAACGAAACTCATAGCAAGAAACTTGAAATTGTACGAGATATGAATGTATTTGGGATTTATCGATTAGATAGTTGAATATAAGTTTAAGATACATAAACAATGAATAATTTGAGTGACTTTATTGGTTAACGGGTCAAACCCCACTTGATTCAGGATTAACTTGGATCTAGCAAGAATTGAATATCTGATCAACAGATTGCATACAATTCTATCATCCGAGTTTAAACAAACTGCTTGGTTCATGTGATAGGATAACGAAAGAATAGATAAACAAAACAATAAAATAAATAAAGATGGTGATAATTAATGCGAAGTGATAAAATGTTTATTACTTGGTTTGATTTCAAGGTGTAGGATAAAATTTATGGATTTCAGTTTAATTACAAAACCCTTCTTAAAAAATATATTTTCTTAATTTGAATCTTCCATTTTTGCTAATTCTACCGGCAATTCAAACCAATCAAATACTTACCTTGACTTGTTATAATTATAAATAAATTATATTTTTCAATAATTTTTGTTATAGCAACTTTGCATGAATTACTAACCACAATAAATTAAGTTAATTTATATACTTAATTTCTTAAAGATTTCTCAAATATATATGTCTTTTTACCACTGGGCTAGCTATAAGATGATGAAATGATATGAATTATAATATAGACTATATTTGACGTGCTTCTTAGTATCCCTTAATCTTCCCTTTAAATCGTTTGATGTTAATATCTCTAAAAGCTTCATTCACACCACCCTTTCGTGACTCGTGATCCATATTTTAAGTTTGCAAGTGTGTAAAATGAGCCATGAAATGACATCATGACTCATGCGCGCGGAAATTCAACGTTTTGCTTAGGAATCACGCTGTATTAACTTAATAATATCCTCCATTGACCATTCAATCACCATTTTTTTCTTTTCCATCGCCGCCTTCTAGTTAATTACCTTCGCTCCATCAGGGAATATTCCCTTGCACATGAAAAGTAAGGATGAAACGAAAATAATAATAATAATAATAATAAAAGGAGGAAGAAAAAATTATATTTGACCACTTGATTTTGTTTGGTAGGTTCACAAACTCACCAGTCCATAACCTACTATACTTCCTATATAAATATGAAACGTTAGCGCACTTATATCATATCATATCATATATACCAAAGTATTTTTCAAAGTTTCGATGGCAGGGATGCAATACAAATTCTTTCCAACTGACTTCTTGTTCCCTCTCCAACAATCTGCGGCGGCCACCGGCGGAGGAGATGGTCCATCCCAGCCTGTTTTACCAGTAAGATCGACACGAGACCTCGGCGTGTCCGAAGCGTCGAAGCAGCTGCCTAAATCCCTAGCCATGACCAACGGCAAGATCGTGAAGCCAATCCCATCATCATCATCACCAACAACAAGAAGCTAGTCTTTTATCGTCACAAGTAATATCAACATACTAATCCCCGAGTTATATATATAGTAATATAGATGCTCAAATCTCAATAAATCAAGATCAACCAGAACACATCCATTTTAATTATATGGCAATAGTCAGTCATATATATATGCGTTTTTGTTTTCTTTTGAGAAGCCTCAGAGCTATGTAGAGGCTTCTGATCAGTAGAGAACCGCTGTATGTCTTTATCATCGTCAATCAATAGTGCAACTTCAGCAATTAGCTAGCACATATCCCTTTGATTCATTAATTCAACAACAAACCTGTTTATTTATTCCCTTCTCCATCCCAAATTAATATGTAGTTCTATTTTTTGTTCAGACAAAGTGATTAAATCATTGGCAAAAGGAAAGTTTTTTACAAACAAGCTTTCCTCTTAGACAAACAATACTTGGTTAACGGGGTGGTATTAATTAAAAATAAGAAAGAAATAAGAAACTGGACAATTTGTTTGTTACAGGAGAGTTCTCTTGTCGATTATCGTAAACGTATCTTCCCCAAGCTGTCAATGACTTGTCCAAGGCCTTGTTCGAAATCGAATGCCTACGCAGCTACGCCTAATTCTTTACTCCAGTGTGCCCAGATTGCCAATCCATGGATTGTAACGATGACTTATTATGTTTTCGCTATTAGTTTTTTTTTATTTCAATCTCTTTGAGTTAATTTTATAATACTTTTTACAATAAAGCTATATTGTTTTACTTACTTATTATATTTTATTTAAATATAATATTGTTCATATGATATTAAATAAAGCTCCAGTAAGACGATAAGTTTGATTTGACCGAATTTAGTCAGAGGCAATTAATAGCTAGTTATATTGATTACTATATTTTAGCATCAATCAATTAATTCCACAAATTATCTAACTGTTGAATTTATTGTATGGCTTTACCTAATTAGGTTTTTTTTTTCTGGTTAGTTTGATTTGACCGAAATTTGTCCGAGGACAATTAATGTGGCTTTTGGCAAAGACTGAATTTTGGTGAGAGACCATAATTTTCCCCTTGATTGGGTCCACAAGAAACCGGAAACATACAAATTGAGGGAATTTTTGAAATCCCTGAGATGGAAGTAACACATTATCTTCAAATCGACCCAATTATATATATATATATATATATATATTTCGTCGTTAAAGAAAACAAAAATCGGGCCAATGGTTCTACGACACGTGGCAGGTGCGGAAGTGTTGGGTAGAGGATGTATGTAGGATATCAAATATATATATATATATATATAAATATATATATATATATATTTACATCGTAATAATAATATAGTAGTAAATAATATATATTATTTGATATATTAAAAATATAAGATAATAATAATAATAAATAATATATTACTACGTGTTTTTTAAATTTTCGGTTAAGAGACAAACTCAAAAAATTTAAGGACAGCGGTGAAATTTGCGCACAGGGACCATATACCCAATTTGAAAAATCGGGGACGATTCTGAAATTTTCTTTCAAAGAGAGATACAGAATTCTATCCACAGCTGGAGCTGGAGAAAGTAAATAGAAAGATACACAACGGAAATGAGATGCTTAAACTCAATCGAGCCAACTCAAAAACCATTCAAGCTTAATTTGAATGAATCCCGTTTCAACTTTTGCATAAGAGTTTTGAGAACGCGAGCTAACCAGTGAATTTTCTGTATGACTATTGGTATTTATTTACAAATCAAGATAGGTTTACATATACACAATCGTTGGTTGAAGTAACTAAAAATCAATAAAATTCATCTTCACATACTACTGCTCTTGTCATTAAATAATTGGTTTATCATATTCTTCATAATAAAATGTATCGATACTGATATATATTTAAGAATTCGTCTTACATTGTTTGTTTCATCGTGTCTGATACATGCAACCACAGAAAAAGACATTTGATCAACACAAAAAACAAAATCCAATTCATAGTATTGTTTCTGATTCCTACAAAACATGCAAATTTAACGAAGATATTTGTACTGAAATCAACAACATTAAATCAGAAGAAGCGAACTAGAGCAACACTCCAATGGCGGGGACAACGTAGGCAACAACGACCGTAACATCATCGTATTTCCCACCAAAGTGAACAAACCCAGCCTCGCTTGCCGCGGCCTCGAATGGGGTGCAAGTAATATCCAAAGAGTTCTGGCGCGCCACCTTAGCCAATGTCCAGGCCACCAACTCCGGCTCATTATGATCTTCCTCCAGGCACAGCCTCACCACTTGCTCTATATCATCAGGAAACATGTTATCGAAAAGCCCGTCGGTCGCGGCGACAATGACATCACCTATCTCCACGGCCACCGCTATCTCCTCCGCCACGTCCGGGGTATCGCACCGAGAAGTCTTCCCCAACTGATAAGGGTGGTTGAATTTGCGCTGCTGAGTGGGTGAAGTGTACACAATCTTTCCTCCCCTTATAACCAAGAATCCACTGTCTCCCACGTTCACAGCACGTAGGGTTCTGCCGTCGAGGGTTATGACGCAGGCGGTGGAGGAGCCCTTCGCCTCCGTTTTCAGGAAAGCTTCATGGAGGACGCACTTTGGGTCGACGGCGCCTTTGCGACGGCGGTGCTTGATTGCTGCCACCGTGTTACGCATCAGTTCTCTCGAGTACTCCCCTGAGTCGATGCCTTTTCTGAACCATCCGCCCACGCCGTCCGCCACTCCGATGGCGTTGGCCTCCTGAAGGATGAAGTGGGCATCTTCGCCGAGGGGTTTTGAGTCGTTTTCTTTGGGTAAGTAGAAGGATCCGGTGATCATCGACATCACGGGATCATGTTTACAGATGAACCTCCTGATCTTGCGTTTCTCGATCGGCATTGCGCTCTCTGGAATTTGTGTCTTCTCTGTTATCATGAAAATATTTAGAAAAGTTATTCGGACCAAATAGGGTTCTACGTAAGGCAAGTAGTAATAAGTAGTTAGTTTAGGATTCCCTTTATCTGCGGAACCTTTCCTTAATTTCTCCAAGAAAATCCGAAATTCAGATTTTGTAGATTACAGATATATTTAAGGAGTTATTAATCGATATGCCGCCACTTCAATAGTTCAATTAATTAAATTTAAACCCATAAAACACTCAAAGCAAATGTTTATTCTTGAAATACTTTCCTAAATATAATGTTATCTTCCATTAATCAAAACTAAATAATTACTTTTTTTTTTTTCAAAAGATAGAAACACATCCTACTCGCCACTCGTAGCCGAGATTTTAGTCCTTCACTTGATACAACTTCTTTATAATATTTTCATAAATTGTAGAATGTTTACAAATTATTTCATAAGTTTATAACCATGCATGTGATTTAACTATGATAACTTATGTTATGTAAATCTATAAAATTGAAATATCATAAAGTATTCCATTGAATGAAAATAAAATATTATATGAAAGAAATCTTATAAGGATCGCAGATTTATGGGTCTGATGCGATCGATTATTTTATTATGAAGTAAAATTTGAAACCAGATACTCCAAAAGTCAATATTAATCCAAATTGCATTCCAATTAAATATAATACTAGACACGTGTCAAGGCCTGATTAGTGCCAAAGAAACTAAAGTCCTTTTGTGTTTTCCTTATGCCTTTCAAGTTTCAATACGCTAACATAAAATTCGTAAGAGACTTTTGCATGAAAAAACCGGGAAGTAGGAATTCCACGTTAGTGGTGATCATTAAGCGCGAATTTAAGAGGTTTAAACGAATATCCGGAGATGTGGATGGTTGCTGGATCCTTCTACGCACCCAGAGATAACATGTAGAAACCCCTAGGCGGGATGCCCACTTCATATCGAATGAGGGCAACGCCATTGAGGTGGAGGACGGGGTTGGCGGAAGCATTGACGCCGGGGAACTCTCTAGGGAGCTCATGCGCCACGCTCTGGAGTCAATCAAGAATCACCCCGGTGGTGATGTAGTGCTGGACCCGAAGCGAGTGCTGTAAAAAGCCTTGTCGAATACGGAGGCGAAGGGCTCTTCCACCGCCTGCATCATCACCCTCTCCGGAAGACACATCCGCGCGGCAAACTTGGGACAGTGGTTTCATTGTTATGAGGAGAGGAAAAATTGTGTACACTTCACCTGTAAAGCAGCACAACTTCAACCATCCTTATTAGCTGAGGAAATCTAGTGCGGTGATCGTATACTGGAGAAAGCAAAGGAGATCGCGGTGGAGGTAGAGTGTTACGACATCATCATGGCCGGAGCCGACGGGCTTTTCGACAAAATGTTTCCTAAGGATATAGTGGCTGCGATACAGCTGTGTTTGAAGGAAAGGAATTAGCCGCATGCGCAGCTGGTGGCTTTCGATTTGGCTATGGTGGCCGGCGGGTGCCCTTTGACGAAACATAGGCGCTCACCGTTTGAGGTAAAAGCCCGCGAAGCTGGACATCAACACTCAGGAGGCAAATATGATGATATTACAGTGGTTGTTGCATATATCCTTCCTTCAACCAGATTGTGCACACGTTGTGTGTATATATTTGTATATATCCCCGACCCTTTAAACATTTTGTTTGTTCAAACAATATTATCAAATGTGTGATCGTCTGAATCAATGCCAGAGATTGATACGAAGAACAAGTTTAATTTTGCAGTTCATCCTTGATTCAAGATTCATGTGTGTGATACATTTTCTCTCCACATTTTCGACTCATTTATGGTTTTCTGGGTGTGATTGCTTACTAGTACTTAAAGTTACCATGCATGCAGCAAGAATTAATAGCCAGGAAATTTGTGTACACAAACATTATGTGATGTCATTTTCAGTCACACTTCTATGCGATTTTGTTGGTCCTTCGTTTGTTGTTAAATTTATTTTTTATTATTTTATTTCAAATGGTATTATTTTTTATCCGAAAGTACACTAACTGTCCACATCGGTGTCACTACAAAAAGAACAAAAATGCAAGATCAAAACTTTAATTTTCCCATTAAATAATCCAACAAAGAGTGTAAGTAAAACCATAAGCCAGGGACTAATATATACATCATACATAATACCATGAAAAATCAGAAGCGCCAAATGAGATAGACTAAAGAATGACACTTAAAAGTACAAAGTTGGCGACCATATATTGACAGAGTACCAAAAATATACCTTTTCATATATGTAATTTAGTTTGCAAATTAATATCAAAATAATGAATTTATATTTTTATCGTCACCTGCCATTTGGCCTAGTAACGTCTTTTCAAGAAAAAAAAATCGAACCAAAATCATATGTAGTTTAGATTTTTTATTGCGTGGGATCATTATTATATGATATAAAAACCGAGTACGAAGTCTTCTTGACTTGAGGTCAATCCGTGGTTAGGTTCGTTCAATTGCCAAACCGTAGGTTCGGATCAATCATGTCTCTCGGCTCGGACGTCTATATAAATTCAACGTCGACTGAGATCCATAGCTACAACCTGAGACTTCGATCCCATAGAACGGTAAAGTATCTCTGTATCTGCAAGGTGATGTTTTTGTACTCAATCCGCTCAATATCCTTTTAAATTTCATATTTCCATCCCTCTTTTCTCGGTTTCTAGTGTGTGCATTGCGATATGAGTTTGTAACTTATGTTTATGTTTGAATCTACGAACTTCAATTCGTGTTTTAATTCATAAATGAATTTTGAAGTGCTATCCAAGGTTTTGAGCTCAAGATTGCACTTAAATTTCATTAATCCGACCCAAATAATGTTTTATTCGCTGAATTTAAGCTTTAATGGCTTGATCATGATTGATTACTGCTTCATTTAGCTTCCTTGCTGTCTTCCCAAGCGGCTTTATTTTTTGATAATTTTTTTCTATTATTGTTCAGGTGGTTTTAATTCGAACAGCTTGGCATCAGCAATTATGGCTCTAGTGTCTGGAAGAGGTTCAGTGCTCAATCCGAATGCACCACTGTTCGTACCGGCGGCGATGCGGAAGGTTGAGGACTTCTCTCCGGAGTGGTGGAACCTGGTGAACACCTCCGCTTGGTTCCGAGATTACTGGCTTACCCAGCGACAGGGAGATGATGATTTTGGTGAAGCCGACGGTTATGACGAAAATGGCGTCGTTGAACTCTTGCCCGAGAACATTGATGTCGGTGTGGATGAAGATATCTTGGCTATGGAAGCCCAATTTGAGGAATTTCTCCAGTCATCGGAGGCTCAGACTGATGGGGAAAGCAAGACTAAAAACGGTATTAAGAAACAATTTTTTGTTTCAGAAAGATCCACTTTGAGGTTGATTATTCGATGAATTTATGATTCGATATTAAACAATGCATTATATGAACCACTATGATCGAACATATATATGTTCATTCCTTTGGTAAAACGAAATGATTCCTGCAAGATACACATAACAAACTTCAAAGTTTTCTTCAAAATTCTAGCAGTTGAGTTGATTTCATTTTTCTTCTGTAGTTAAATTTTGGCATATGGATACTATTATTGATCAGGTTTTAGCAAGAATGCTGGAGCACTTATCAAGAATACGAGCATGACAAGGCTGAGAAGCCCGAGGGAGCCTGTGAAGCTTTGGGACAAGCCAGCGAAACACGTAGTTAGCCCCAAATGCAGCCCCCGATTCATTCAGCAACCGCGCTGAAGTACTGAACCATGGTGCATCTCTGTGGGTTTCACTTAATTAGCTCAGTGTCTGTCTCTGTTTATCGTAATGTTATGTATAGAACAAGTTTCCATCTCCTTGCACTTTTTCTTGTTCACAGTTTGATGTCCCTTTGTTTACCTGTAACCATGAAATTCTCTCTATGTAGATAAGATACTGTTAGTATCAAAAGGAATAAAACTAGATGACCTTCAGCGAGCTCTTTTTATCTATGTTCATTACATGACTCGAACCATTTTTGGCATTTCGAAATTTGCAATGAAATTCGACATTTGTTAGAGCCATCTTGTTACATAGGATTATAAATATGCCATGTCGTGAACGGAAATGCACCATGTCGTGGACGGAATGTGCGGCGAAACTGGAGGCAGACGAAAGCTCCTTTTAAACAAATAGATTTTAGATTCACCATAAGCTCACGAATCGTTTGCAAAAAGAACAAAAGGTACGAGGTTATGTTATATCCAAATGTACCAACTTCACTCTCAAAACACAGTAGTTACACCTGTTATTTTCCCACTTAACTTCTAGCATTAAATTTCTAAAACAAAATTTCTCGGAACCTCATAAAGACATCAAAACATTACCAAACCGCCAGTTTTCCGAAATGCTGCTGCTTCCTCTGGTTCAATTTTAAAACCTTCTGTGGACCGGTAAAAGTATTCTCAAAATACCACATCAACCTCAACCAGGGTTTTCTTTTCAACTTGGAATATCTGAGTGAAACTCCGCTCTCCTCTCTTCTTCAATTTTCCTTGACTTGGCTTCAAGTTTGCTCTGACTGGCTATTGCATCAGATATCGCCTTTGGAAGCCAAAATCCAGGGCGTTCAAGAGATGGAGCTCGATCAAGTACCAAAGGATCACGCAAAGTGATCTGGATACCCTCATATGTCCACAAACTCAAGTTTGCTTGTCCTTTCAAACCCAAAGAGAACCACCCTAAGCCGGCTACTGCAATATCAATGCTGTTCACGTCCCAGCTGGTTCCAGTTGCATTAATGTCTCTATTTTCCCAGGCTCCCAATTCAGAAACTCGTTCTGTACCAATGGGTGGCTGATACAAAAAAGGTCAATATTTGGTAGTCACAGGACAATGTGTGGAATCGAAGTGCCATTAATATGAAAGGTCAAAGTAGTAACACATTTAAACAAAAAACTTGTTATTATCATTCAATAGGATGAAAAGGAGGGGGGAAGACAACAGGCAGCTGGATAAATAAATAAAAACTAATGGTTAATAAGAAGTTGCTTTCTTAAGGAGATTCAGTTCAGTTTGCACAGGAACTTCACACATTATTGGCATTGAAGAGCACACTAGGCGAACCAACTGACTGAAAGATGACAGGACCTGTGGAAGCCGCGCAAGAACAGAGAAATATGCTGATGGATTCACATATATTTGAACATCGACAATGAATCAATTTTATAAAACAATGAAAGAATAATGTGTCCCATCATTATTCAAGTGTAAAATTTTGTATAATTCTGTCAGACAAGACTATTTTGGCGCAAGTTTCATGGAGTTGATGCAGTAAAAGCTTCTCTTTTATGTGGGTCTGAGTCATTACCTGCAGTCTAACTCCAGCATGGTTGCTCTTGGTCTCAACAGCATTTTCCAACTTTCCCAGATGAAGAGAAACACTTGGTGAAAAAAATACTGTCACGTAGATTGTATCCACAGTAGCTTGGTTTAGATCGAGTCTAACTAAGCCTCCAACATGTATTGCTTGGCCTGCCTGCAAATGTTACAGTAATTTATCATATTTAATCGTGGGCTATGCCTAACCATATTGGAGAAGGGCAGGCAACATTTAAATGCTTTGAGAAACTGAAGTCAATACGAAATATGTTAGAAGAAATAAAACAAGGTCATCTGATAACTTGCCTTTATCCTAAAAGTTCGAGGTTGAAGTTCTTTACGTATCTCAACCATTTTCTGCTCATCCCTGTTCAATCTCATAGCCATTAAATACGGATGTAAAAGACCAGGAGTATCATACATCTTTGCTTTAGCTGATAATATTCCTCCAATCCTCAATATCCCAAGGGTAGTTCCTGGAACAGCAGCTTCTGTAAGCCTCGTTATCTTCACCCCTTCTTTCTTTGAAAAAGCATTTATCAGTGTCGACTTTCCAGCATTCTGAGCCCCAATCACCCAAACATTACCTCTAGGCCCAGCTAAGTCCTTCACGAAAGCCAGCAAATTTCGCACGCCCAAATCCTTGCGTGAACTAACCAAGTAAACTCCACTAAGTTTAGGTGCTCCATTTGCCTTAGCACGGTGGCGAACCCATCTATCCAACCTTGTAGGTGAAATTTGAGAAGGGAGAAGATCAACCTTCGTCGCCACAAGAACAAGCTTAGGCAAATTTTTCCTATGGTTAAAACCATCTTTCCCTCCTTCAAATGCTTTGAACAAGGACCTAGCCGCACATTTAGGAAACGACCCATCAAAATCAACACAATCAACAACCATAATCAATACAGTAGCATCTGCGTTCCCCGTGGGTTTCATCAACCTCTTGCTAATCAACTTATCAAAATCAAAATCAGGTATCAGATTTTCTGCCATTTGATTCTTCACCTGCCCATAGTACCTAAGCGAATGGCACCTGGCACAGACTGTCACTTCCTCCTTCTCTTTTTGAGCATCCCTAGCCATTCTTTTCCTCTCAGCCTTTGAAACCCTTTCCCTTTTTACCTTTTCTATTGTCTCCTCAGTAATGTTTCCGTAACCAACACCAGCTGGAGTAAATCCATCTAGTTCTTTCATATAATCATCTTCCAAATCTTCCAACTCTGATCCAAATTCTCCTGATTCCAAATCACTTCCTTCTGTTTCACTATCATCCAATTCCCCCACAACATCATCCTCAAAATCCTCATCATCTTCTTCAAACTCGTCAAAATTCTCAATCTCCTCCTCATCACCAGCCACTTCTACAACTTCCATTCTTTTCTGATAATATCCAGGAAGATTTTGGTCTTTATTTTGCATGAACACTCCACAGCCCGGGCATATAGGTCCATAATTCTCATCTTTGTCTCTCCCTTCACTAAAAATTAAACCTTTATCACCTTTCCTAAAAGTCCTCACATTATTTTTCTCTGTTTTCTCAGCAATTGCTTTACTGTCTTTCACAGCTAAAACAACAAGCAAATCTTTCTTCTTATATCTGTCTTTCTTTGCTACTATCTGCAGGCCTGAAAGGAAATGATTTTGGCTGGTGGGTTTTATCAACTTACCAAAATGCAATAAGCAAAAGAAATTCCACGGAAGGTCGATTTACCAGATAAAGAGTTAAATATTGATATTACTCTTGCTGCAAACTTGTTGACGGAAGGGAGGTTGATGTTGAGATTGGTGGTTATTGAAGATGAAGTATTCATTGATAGCAAGCATGCCATTTTTTGTTGCTTTTGGTGGAACAGGGATTAAATGGAAGAGACAGATAAACAGAGTTCTGAAGGACCAATCAAACAAATATATCAATAAAATGGGCAAAAGCCTGAAGGAACAGAGTAATCTAGTTTACTGGAGCAAACGATATTGGAGAAACAGTTAATAAAAAAGTTTCAATAATTTTCTTCTCGTATAAGGGAAGCTAAGATTTTCCACGTACAAAGTTCTGACCTTAAGAGTTAAGCACGTAGATAGTTCTACAAAACAATGTTATTATATTCCATAACAGCCATCTAGCTACTACGTATCGCATATCCTAGTAAAGAATTTCATGAAATATATATGTGGTATTCGACAATAAGGGAGGAAAACTCAAGAAAGTTTACACAAAATATCATAGGATTCACTTGATGATAGTTCGAATTTTATTACCTTATTAAATAATCTACCCATTCGAAAGTGAATCACCAAAAGTTAAAACCAGCAATATAAACTAGCATCATGGTAGAAAGTTAGCGAGGAATCAGACAATTGTGTTTATCCTTTTGGATTGGAATAAGAGTAGTTAAAATTTCACTTTCTGTTAAGGCATATACATAAACATATAACATGCATACACAACTGCTGCGTTAGCATTATCCAATCGCCAACAACCTCAAACTACTAATAATCATTTCCTCCCATTAAAACTTGTCCCACTTCCTCATTAAATTAAAGTCGTAGGAAACCGATTAATTCAATGGTGCAAAGCAGAGATCAAGAGAGATTCAACCAGGAGGAAATGATTAACCAGGAGATTCAAGGGAGATCAACGTGTTAATCCTTTGAATGGAACTTTATCCCATCAAATCCCCAGTCGGAACAAGCTTGGTTTGGCTGAAAGCTGAGACCTTTTTCAATGAACGGCGCAGAAATGGGTTGATTATCAAATATTTGAAGCATACAAACTCAAAGAAAAATGTGGTTCTGAAAGCCGAGAACAAGTGACCTACGTCTTAAGAAGCTGCAAAGGTTGTATCGGAATTCGGAAAGAAGAAATATGGAGAACGCAAATGCATACTTTGTGCAGAGGAGCGTGTTTCCCTTCTATCGCGAATAGATAATGAATTACCAGATTCATCACTCTAATGGGTAAGAGAGTAACAGTGACGATGATAAAATGATAATAATGTACAACAAAATAAAATAGTAATCATGAATCTCATGATAACCCCCCGTCCCATTTATAAACAACTATTATTGGAAGTTAAATCTTGAAAAATTAAATTTTCTTATTTTATTAAATAAACAAATTAGATACTAAGATAATTTGAATACAGGTATTATTGACAAAACCATGAGTTATTACAAAAAAAAAATTATTAGCAAATTCATGGGTAAATAGGTTTTTTGTTATACTCGCCGGATCGATAAGCTTTTGATTTTATAAAAATTCAAATATTCAATTTTATTTTTCAATAGGATAGTAAAATCAATTTAATCAATATGAGTTTGATTGTTTGTATGAAAACTTTGATTAACAAAGTAATATTAAATTTCAAGATGTTTTATATTCTCTTCTATTAAAATCGTTATGTGACTTTTATTTTTCAGGAAATTTTGATTCTGGATAAACTCATCGTGTCTAATGTTTGATAAAAATTAGTCCTTATTATTGTTTATCTTATTATTTTTTTAAAAAAACGATAAAAGCTTATAATAAATATAATGGGTAACCAGGTTCCCACGTAAATTCGAAACAATATATTATCTGTTTCAGAAATCCCATTTATCACCATACAAGTCTATTGTTTGTCTTATTAATTTTTTAAAAAAGGATAAAAGTTTATAATAAATATACTCGGGCCGGGTTCCCACTTAAATTTGAAACAATATATTATTCTTTCAAAAATCCCATTTATCACCACAAAGTCTTAAACAATACATAAATTTGCGAGATATCTTCTACGTGTCCTATGCTTGATTTCCCACGTTGGGAGTGGTCTTATGTGGCGTAAAAGTTCAAGAACGATATTGATGAATACATAAACCCCAGAAATTATGGTGCCAAATTTACAGAAGCAGAAAATGAAGAAGAAGATGACACCCAAGATCAAGTCTTCACCTCCATGGCAATTAATTCTTGACTTGGTAGCACATTTTCTTGATCCCAAAAGCCTTGCGACAGCTGTCTGTGTTTGCAGATCATGGGCCATTTGCATGTCCTCCGACCATCTCTGGAAGCCTTTTTTCTCCGACAACTACCCCTACCTCTCCAACCTACTTCCCACCGCCGCCTCCGAGTCCACATCATACCACAAACTATACTCCCTTGGGCACGCCGCTGAGAAGCGCCGCCTCCGACCACCCCCCAGGGCAGACCTCTCTCTCCACCATCTCATATTCTTCATCGACATCCGAACCCCGCGAGAAACCATCCTGACGGTGGTAAAGCCCGGCGCCGAGCTCAAGCTGGACAAGAGCGGCAGCATTTTCCGGTTCGACATGGACGTGGAGACGAAGAAATCAGTGGGATTGGAGGCGCTGAAAATCACTTGGAATGTGGTGTTGGAGGGGTTCAGAAGCGTGTTCACTATGATGGATTGTGAGGGAAAGGGTCGGTCTTTGATTGGATTGGAAGGGTGGTTTTCCAAGGAGCTTCCGCCGGCAGGCGGCGGAAGCAGTGGGCTGGTGGTGGACTTGAGGGTGGGGCTCCGGTCGGAGAGTGGCGGAGAGTTTGTGATTGAGAAGATGAGTTTGGGGGTGTTGAGTATTGTGAGTTGGAGATACGTGGGCGTTGATGAGGTTCTTAGGTACTTGCAACATTTTCTTTTGCCATCCGCTATGTAAAACTTAACCTTGCAATTGTAGTTTGCTGCATTATAAAGGTGCTCTTCCTTTTATTTGTTTTTGTATGCAGATTTATAAAAAAATGTATATATATTATGTAACGTTGTGTCTCTTCCTATAAAAATTTTGTGAAAAACTTGTATTTCATTATTGAAAGATGATAAATGGAAAGAAATTCCAACTCAATGTTATTGTATTAATCAAGAGAATGTGCTACGAATGTTGTCCAAGGTCTCTTAGCCTATGCTCGTGAGGATGCACTCATGATGTAATCTTTAAGCATTCCAGGACAAATATTAAGAAATTTGTTGCTGGCGAAAAGTAAGTGTTTGACAAATAAATCATGTTGAAAAAGTCAAACCAAAGGATCCTATACATTATAAAGGCAACAACACATCGTTAAACTAGAAACTCTGATGGTCCCTTCGAAAGAGAAGCAGCGGCAAAGAAAATTTTGATGTCCATCCTGAACGTGCACGTGCATGTTAATAAAATTGGACACATTGATTATTTTGTTTGATCCGACTTTCGAGTGAACCGGATTGTTTACGAGTTCGAATTATAGTTATGCTTGATAAATATAAAATATGTTGAACCTTCATTGAAGAAATTATTCGTCTATAAATCAACAATTTTGACTACGTGATTAATGAAAATATTTGATATAAAATATTAGAGAAATGTTATATACAAACAAGGTTCAACACTAATAATTTTTTCAAAATTTCAATTGTTAATTGATTTATGTCGCATGAATGTGAATTTACATGTGACTGGAAGTGTCGTATACTTGGTTACTAAAATGTATATGAAAGAATAACTACAATAAAATCAAGATACGAGGAACATAAAAAGATCAAACTATATTATCTGTGGTGGCATATTAACAGCAAGTTTCAATTGATATCAGATAAATTAATATAATATTGATAAATCATCACTCAATCCGAGCTCAATTCCTTCTTTGCTTGCTGAAGAACAGAGATGAAACCCTTCAAGCAAGTTTCCACATCTTCATCCGCACCTTTCGGCATCAAATTCTCAGCAACATCAGCAGGAGTAATCTTAGTTTCTCCTAAGAGAGCCTCAATCCTGCCAAACAGATGATGATCCTCCAGGTTAAGATAATTCTTAGCCAAAATCTTGAACCCTTCAAAGGTACAGTATGAGAGCTCGATATGTTTATCCATTCGCCCTCTTCTGATCAAAGCTGGATCCAATTTCTCCACATGATTTGTCGTGAAAACAATGAGTCTTTCAGCCCCACAAGCAGACCAAATCCCGTCTATGAAATTCAAAAGCCCGGAAAGAGTAACGTTGCTCGTGTTCTTTGTGTTATCAGGCTCCTCTTGCTGATCATCTTCTTTTCTTTCCCTTCTCTTCCCTCTCTGGCCTGTGAAATCTACGGAGCAATCGATATCTTCGATGAGGATAATCGACTTATTGGAAGTTGCGATCAGTAGCTTCTTAAGCTCCGTGTTATCTTTTACTGAAGTTAACTCGAGGTCGTACACATCATACTTTAAGAGATTAGCCATTGCAGCAATCATGGTGGATTTTCCAGTGCCGGGAGGACCATAGAGAAGATAACCCCTTTTCCAGGCCCTTCCGATTCTTGAATAGAAACTCTCACCATTACTAAATGCCAACAGATCATCTAAAATGTCGTTTTTCTTGTCGGAATCCATTGCTAAAGTCCGAAAAGTAGCTGGATGCTCAAACAGAACATGGCTCCAAGAATGGCCGCTGTTTGTGTAAAGCTTTCTCTGCCTGTTTCTCACTCTTATTTCCTTTCCCTCTTTCATGACATGATTCAAGTAAAAATTCATGATGAAATCCCTGTCCTTCCTGTGAAATTTCAGCCTGTAATACCTCTTCTCATCGTTAATATTGTGTTGGAAAGATAAGGTCTGAACCTTGGAGATGTTCTTACCCGAAGCCCACCAAATCTTGACTCCCTTATAGACATCAGCCACTTCTTCATTATCGTCCATGGTGAGTACCAGCGGGGTGCTGCTGTTTTTCACGATGTCCGCCTTCATCCTCCGGGCCTGGGCGGAGGAAGTGGAGCTCAGGTAGGTTTCGATGGAGGAGTAAGCATCGCTGCGCATCAGACGTTCGCCGGTGAACTCGTTGAAGGTGACTTGGATGTATGGAGAAAGGAAATTGAAGGCTCTTATGAAGTGCTTTTCAAGAAAACCTTTCAGCTGGGGAGGGGCATACCGTTCAAGAATTGCTCTAAGAAACATCACAGATGCAAATATGGATCCTAATTGTGCAAAGATATCCCCCGTCTTCATTTTTTGTTTCTCGGGTTGCCTGATTGGTTTGGTTCTTTCCTCGTGCTTCCTTTAATTTTTCATTCAACACACTTGATTTACACATTTGCATATATATAGAGTTGTCTGTCGGCCCATCCCCACCTTGAGACAGATGGATGAATTTGTCTTAACCCACAAGAATCCAGCGGACCCGGCCCGCATAAGAGGGGCTGTGGCGAGCTACGGACCGGGTGGATTGACAATCACATGCTTTCATGATATACACTGGGTGTTGCTAAGGCAATGAGGATAACAAAATATAAAGGCAGTGCTTTGCTATTATTTTTTATGTTTTTTTAAATATATTTAATTATTAAATTAAATGTGAAAAGTATATATTCTAAAATGAAATTTTTAACAAGGATATCTTATAAAGATGTATTCAATCTAGAGATTTAATAATTTTTATTGAATTTTTTAATTGATAGATTTTTATGGAATTGATAGAATTTGTAGACTTTTATGGAATCTCGTGGAATTATAAAAGGAATTTAATGGACTCAATAGACTTTTATAGATTTTTAAAGAAACTTTTATGATTTGTAAGGAGTTCTTATAAATTTATTTATTAATATAATTTATGAATTTTATAATTTAACTTTTTATAATGATTTTGTTTAACTTATAAATATATAACATTTTTTCATTTAAAATAAATATTTTATTAATTAAAATACTAGTATACTGCTTCTCAATTAAAATTTATTAAAAAAAATTTTATTTAATGCGCAAAACTCAAATTTTCAATCAATTCAACACTCTATTTTTTAATAAATAATAAATAATCAAAACAAAAAATTTAAATTAATATCTAGTCTTTCTTCGTTAGAAGTACTTAAAGTTTTTTATTGTTACTATGATCAACATCGCTCCGCATTCGATTGGATTTTATATCTCTCCATGCATTATCATTTGCTCTATGTTGTTCTTTGGTATCAAATACTTGATCAATGTTGCTATCTTTGTAAACTTTTGTTCTAATGATGGTGGTGAGACTTCACTATCTATTTCAATAAAAAAACTGATCAGTACGACACTCTTTATGAAGAATTGTGTAATCCGGCACCAGCCAATACAAGCTCCGCCTGAGTTGTATATGGAAATGGATGAGCTGTTTTGAATATTTCGAAGCGTGATTTGAATATACCAAACACCCTCTCAATAACTTTCTTCAAAGAAGCAGGACGAAGATTGAACAACTTTTTTGCATCTTCGGGATGACGACCTTGGCCAGTGAACTCTTGGAGGTGATAGCGCTGTTAGAGTAGATGCCCAACTAGCCAACTTGTGGCGTGTGGGTTTTATAGACTCTTGTACAAACGATCTTTATATATGATATTCGCATTTTCTTATATGGCATTCTTTACTTTCATTATGTGTGTAATGATTTACAATTGTGTTGAGTAAAGACCTAGAATACACTAAAGCGTATGTTAGATGTGATAGTGGGTATGACGGCTATCATGAAACACATCTAATAGTCGCTGTGTATTCTGAACTTGTTCCTAGTCGATTGGACCGTCGAAACGAGGATAAGGCCGCCCGAGTTCGAGACTAGTATCTGCGATGCGAAGTACCATGTTTCATTGGTAGGGAACATTGTGATGTTCTGAGCATGCAGATAGATAGTGACCTGGTGATCTATCGAACTACCCTCCTTCGGACTTTCCAAGTGGTTACCATTTGTCGAGTGGATAAGTCCGAGGTCTTGGTTGTACTGATTAGTCCTCACGACTCGAAACGTCATTGAGACTCTACATGATAGGCGTCTCACTTTGACCCGTTTGCCGACTCATTTGGGGTCATCAGGCGTCGGGATTGGGTGAGACCCCGATGCATGTAGGAGTCTGAGTACCCAAGAAGTTGAATTTAGAGACATGTTTATTTCAATATAGAACATACCTTTTGCAGTTCGCAACTGCTCGAGGTACTCCTTGCAGTTCCTCCTCCAATGCCCAGCCTTGTGGCAGTGGTGGCAGACGTCCTCGCTCTTGTTAGGCTTAGAATCTTTTGCCTTCGGCTTCTTGGCGGACTTTTCCTCCCTCGCAGGAGCAGAACTCTTCTTGCTCTTGCGTCTGGGTCCTTTCTTCGTAGAGGAAGAAGAACCCAGAAGGAGGACGGGTTTGTCCTTATTTATGGTCCCTTCAAACACTACGAGCATGTTAACCACCTCTTCAAGGGTGGCTTCCAGCTTGTTCATGTTGAAGTTGACCACAAAGGGGTCAAATGCAGCGGGTAGCGAGAGGAGAAGTACATCCACCGACAGCTCGTGTGGAAGCGCGACATCAAGGCCCGACAGCTTTTCAACGAGCCCAATCATACGAACCCCATGCTCGCGGACCGAAGTCCCATCGC
>KV010635.1:39578-107397 GCA_001598015.1 Dorcoceras hygrometricum | reverse complement strand
ATAAATATACAACCATTGCTACTGATTTAATACAGTACAACCTAATCAAAACAATACAACTTAGACACGGAATACGTAGGCCTTGGATAAACACAACGCCACCCATCTGCTGATTTCAAGTTTCACCTGCTGTTCCTCCACCAGTTGTCGTACCTGCACCATTTTAAAAGCTAGTGAGCCTAAAGGCTCAGCAAGTAAAATCTGAGTAGTAACAATTTCATAAAACGCAGGCAGACATCTGTACAATGCATATGTTAAGGAACTTCAATATACATTATCATTTTCATAAACATTTCAATGGCAGAAACAGGGGAAGATAGCCCAGCTTCTCATTTCTTTCAATTTCATTTTCAGTTCATGGCATATAAGTTCTATGTGGTCCAATTTGCACTTTGATCAAAATGACTCCCGATATCAGTTTTAGCATATAGCTCATATGAAAGGGCAGTCGACATCTTTGACAACTGCTCACCCTTCTCCTTGGTGACCGTAACTATCTATGCCATAATCTAAAACATCTTTTGTTCCTTAACAATCCTTTCTTTAAACATTCCTGTAAATCATCGGGTTCCATCATTTTAAACATTTGCTTCCCATTTTAAAACTTTACTGAGTATCGAATTCAACTTTGGAAACATATCGGTTAAAAGGAACTGGTTGAAAGGAAACCAGTACGCAAAGGAATAGCACCAGTCGCAAGACTTGTACCTGCTGAATGATCAGCACCAGTCGCAACAAATAGGAACCAGTCGCGACGTCTTTTAAATAAATATAAAGTAAAACGATGTCGTTGGAGTGATCAGCAGATGGAATAACAATACTACCTGCTGACCTTACTATGACTTAAAGGAACGACGTCGTTAGCGCGTCAATCAGTCGCAAAGAAATATGCTAATCGATCAGCTGCAAGAAAAAGCGCTAACACGTGTATATAAATGAATAGTACCAGTCGCAAGACTAATACCAGCTGAAATGAACAGTACTTAAAAAACGAGTAAAGCAACTGCTGAATTATCACTATGGAATGCATCTGCTGATGAACAGTGCATCTGCTGATTTTATGTAAACAATGCAACTGCTGGATTCTAACTAAGGAAAATACAGCTGCTGAATTTAAAATCACAATGCAGCTGCTGATTCCTAATCAAAGGAAAACAACTGCTGATATTAACAAGGAAAGACGCATCTGCTGATGAACAGTGCATCTGCTGAAGTTTACGAAGACGCTTGCAATATCTAAACAATGATTTCGCTACCAGCCGTCGCCTATTAAACCAGACTTTATACTGATTCAATTAGCAACTACTGATTACAAAATCATCAAATTTCGACATTACAACTACAGGAAGAACATTCGTAAACGCTATAACCATACAGCTGCTGAATCTTAACAAGTAGATACAGCTGCTGGATACATGACTCACCATCTGTAATATCAAAACAACAACGATGTTATCAGCTGTTGCCAATCAAACCATACCAATGATTCAACCGGCAACTACCAATTACACAGTTATCAAATTTTAATATTACAGCTACTGCAAGAAGAACTTTCATAGCGTTTCTAGAAATAAGTTCGAATCCTCAGTACCTATAAAACTTCATAAACTTTCTGGAAACCACACTGGAAGCATCATAACATCAAAACAACATTTTCGAACCCATCTTTCTTTCCTTATCATGTCTAAATCATTTCAAACATGAACTTTAAATATATCCATAACATACAGGCAAGCAGATCCATAAAAACACAATATATGCTTCAAAGGTGTAGCAAAGGATCTTTAAAATTTAGTAAAATTCCCTTCATATCATTTTAATTTGTAAAACACCAAACCTTCTCTTAAAGAAAGCATTTTACCTCCTTAAAACATTTTTCAATCGATTTAAAATCCAGCTCGTGCATCGCTCCTTGGAGTTACCTGCTGGAATCAGCCGCAGCGTGCTGATATCAACAATTCAGCAGATACATAACATTTAAAATTGCCAAATGGCCCAAAAGATTAGTAAAATGCATAAATGTGGTCCTATGGATTTTTGGGGCGTTACAGGGAAGGTGCAAATTGAAATATTTACTATATCAAATTGTAATACAACAACTTGTTCTGGGCTAATTTGCAACCTTATGAAAAACTTTCAGATCGTGTATTGTATAAATGTGGAACTTAACTGCAAATATATATATATATATATATATAAATTCATTCAGATTACATTGAATAAGTTCGAAGGATTCTGTGTCGTTCAAAAAGTGTGTTTAATATTATATACAACAAAATATTATGAACTGAAACAGCACAGAAACTAATATTTACGATAAACACCCCCGATTTGATCCAGCTCATACCAACCAACTCTGAATAAACATCATCACCTGCACTCAAAGAAAACTAGTGAGTCTAGAGGCTCAACAAGTGAAATCTGGAAATAACGAACACATGCAGTATAGGCGTAAACTAAACATACTTAAAAACATTTAAAGGAAGTAAACATAGAATTTTCTCAAATACTGTGGTTGTAAACAATCCTGTTCTCAATTCTTATTTTCTGGCGAGTTATGGGACAGAAGCTCTAGTTGGGTCATAGTCGTTTGATCAACCTATCATCTAAAAATCAGGAACTGGGGAATAAATCCCAAAATGTACTGTTTGAAGGGGCACAAAAGTACGCCAGCCAACATCATCACCCTTCTTATGTGAATGGGCACACTTGTTCGTCAGCTAGCATCCTCATCCTTCTTGGGCTGACCGTCTGTTATCTTTGCCATAATTCACTTTAAATTTGAAATATACTTCCTTTAAAACTTTATGATATATGACAGGGAAACTTCTGTCATTCCTCCTTCGCACCTTGCCATATATCATTAAAACACTTTCTCTGCTGAAACTTTGTTCTGATCTGAATATATCACTTACACATATACGGTTCGTTGTTTTAAAACTCTTTTGATGATCGAAAGCTATTGGGAGTACATCGAAATTCAATCGAAGAAGAAACTCGAATCAGCTCAGGCTATAGATATGAATAACGAATAGCATAGCTCTAAGCTGATGAACTATTTCTTACAATTAAGTATAACTTAGATATACATTAGAGTTACAATTTGAATTTACAGTATTAGTACAAAGTGGATCTAAGCTAAAACTGCTCAGCTGAGAGTATCAACAGAGCGTGATCTTAAACCAGCCCATAATAGAAAATAAGCTATGGGCTATTTGGTCAACTTAGATTAGGGAAAGTCAAAACAACTTAAACGAGCAGACTAGATTACGATGTTCAAACAATGTAAACTCATCTTTGACAATGAATCAGATCACGGATTCAAAACAACTCAGGGAAATAAATCATATCACAACTTAAGATCAGCTCCGCAAAATAAACAGATTGCGAGCTTAGCTCAATAAGGACCAACAGCTTAGATGATTTCCTTAGTCTGAAGTAAAAACAAATTATCTATATAAAAGATCCAAAAACATAAACTCGTACGCTGCTTATAAGTTGTTTGTAGTATCTCTCAATACTTTGAAAGAAACCGACTCAATTCTGGTAAACATGAATTTACACATCTGTGAACCATCTCTAAACATAAACAAGATCATAATCATACTGGAAAACACATTCTTACATAAAACATGAAAAATGACAAAAACATGCAATAAACTTAGTAGCTTTCAAAAGTGGAGCAAGAAACAGAGTTTACTTACCTTAAATACTAAAAAAAGCTAACAGAAATCTTTTCGACGTTGAATAACTTAGAAGCAAGATCAAGAATTCACTTTGAAAGAGTTTTGAAGCTTCGATCCATTGAGAGCTTTTCAACAGTACTCACCGCTTAAGAAAAAGAATACCTTTTGAAGAAGTTTGAATATGGTGGTGAAGAGTAATGATACGTGTATTTATATGAAAATAAAAGCATGACCTCATCATTTTATTAATATATCTGAAAGTACACCTTATTAAACAAAACTACATAGATGAATCAGTTTTAAACAACCTGAATTGTGATTGATAGTATTTAACCGACCAATTCTTGTGAACCGAATTTCTGAACTAAACTGGAATTTAGCTCAGACGAAAGCTGAATTGCATTTAATAAAGTAAAAGAAAGGTACCGAAATAGTAAATTAATCCCTTCTAAAACTTAGATTTCACATTATGGATTTCTGTATTTCTAGGTGTTACAGCTTAACCCCTCTGTAAATACCCAAATATGCTCACTTTCAAGGGGACGACTCACAAGCTCTTAGCTTGCTCTATATTCATGCTTTCTCTTCCCGACATCCCGTCCTGATTTAAGAATCGGAGGGGTTTCATCGAACATACTTCTGATACCCTTTGACTAGTGCCTGTAGTTGCAGGTCGCTAAAAGAAGTACGTTCACCTTTGCTCAAACCTGCTATCTCTCGATGATATGGCCCCTGATACGTGGCTTCAGATCACCCGACGTCACACGTCTCCAAGAGATTTTCAACGCATATCCGAGGCCTCGAGCTGACGTTATCCCGTCTTAGTTGACTCATCACCACACATCTATATCTATTCAATTCAAGTCGTTCGGTTCCCGAGGTGAGACCTCTCTACCTCTGAGCTGATGGCAACTCTTCTGCTGTGAAAATTTCGATTAATCAAAGTTGTTGAGAGATTTAAATGTGAATATATTCTTCACATTCTCGTTTTTTGTTTTAATAATCTTTACAAAAAGATAAATATAAAAAAGACTGTGTACAAAATTACCACAAAATGCATATAGAAGCAGCGGACCGCGAAATAAAAAAAATAATATTAAGGTACACCAACTATAAATAACACAACGGACATTGTCCATATTTTTAATGAGCCTGCCACATTTATAGCCAAAGCCAACCGTCAACGAATTTCTATGACATGTCAATTTGGAGGAAGAAAGCCATCAACTATTGGTAACCACATTAAATGTTTTTATTCATTAAGTCCGTTTAAATGCGACTTCTTTTGGAAAAAAAACATAGGTAAATAAGAAAAATGGACAAAAGGGATTGTACGAGTGCGTGAGAATAGAAGTACACAATCGTGCTTAACAAATTCTAAAGTAGAAAAAGACTATGAACAAGAAGGAGAGAAACATAAATTACGGATTTTAATTGCAACATACAATATTAGATTACAAAGACCATCTACAACCCATAACTCTATTTTGGTGCAATTTCTGCATTAAAATAGTGTAGTTTCTGCACCAAAAACATATAAATCTCCAATCCACTTACTTCAAATCTTAACCAAAAGGTATATTATTATAATATTTCATGCCAAAATATTAATGATTCTTAATAGTTTAACAATATAATTATTATTAATATTTAATTATTATTTTAATAATAAATTATAATAATTTGATATAAATTAAGAAACATAATTAAATATTAAAATAGATCAATAACTTTAATATATAAAATTTAACTGAACAATGTGATTTTGAAGGAGCTGGATCTAATTGTTTTATTATTCTGTTAATTAATTAAATATTTTAAATTGATACAAACATTAAGTTCATTTTTAATTTATGTACATTTAATAAAAAGTTTTAAATTTTTTGCTAATTAAATTATTTATTAATTTTGTTTTTTTAAAATTATTTTATATAAATATATTTTTTTCAATAATTATTTAGTATAATAAAAAAAGAGAAAAAAAAAGATAGAGATTTGACACAGAGCAAAAAACTGCACCAAATGTGGTACATATTGACATCTTATCAATTATATGGGTAGTTCTAATAATTTAAAATGGCTCAATGAAAAAGAGTTTACGAATGATATGATCGACAGATCGAAATTGCTGACGTCATCACTGCTGATAACAGCTCTTGCTAGCGCTCCAGCTGGTTGTTTTCTTCTTTGAACTTTCTCCAGCAGACTTCACAATTCCTGTTCCAGCTGTTTCATCTTTTCTCTTTAGCGCTTGCAGCTGGTTGTCATCGTTCCAGCTGGTTTACTATGCTCCAGCTGGTTCAACTTGGCCTCCGCCTGATTACGAACAACTGATTCAACTTTGGATGTCTCCAAACTTAATCCAGCTGCCGATTCCATGAACACCAAACCAACTGCTGAATGTATATATTGCGAACCATCGGCTGGACAGATTCTTCAACTGTTCATCATCTTCTAGAATCTGTACACTCAAGTAGAATTGTTAGAAACACAATAATAGGTTTTGTGTAATTCAAAACTTAATCATCTGTCAAAACAGATCCATCAAAGAAGCTTGTGACACTGTACGAAGATAATGCTGCATGTGTTGCTCAAATGAAAGAAGGATACTTCAAAAGCGACAGAACTAAGCATTTCCCCCCTAAGTTCTTCGAATTCACCCAAGAACTTGTGAAGAACAACGATATTGATATTCGTTACATTCAATCAAGTGAAAATTCATCAGATATTTTCACAAATGCACTTCCTACGACAGTATTCAGTCAATGATAGTAATTCTTTAAAAAAAACAAATATTCAGTAAATAGATATTAAAAAATTTAAATAAATGAGTAATGAAAATAAATGTTATGTGGAGAAAAAAAATGCAAAATAGGTTGCAAGGTTTGGCCCGACATTTAATAAGGAATTTGACCAAACACGCAATGTACCTAAAACTCGCCCCAACTAGAAAGACATGCCCAATAGTGAATAGATAAAATCTAAAAAAAGTTATGAATATTCTATGGCAGTAATTTTATTCAGTAAATAGTTATAAAAAATTTAAAAAATATTTTATAGGTCGTCGTGTTGGTCCTTTATTAAGTAGTCAAATTTTCTGGGAAAAACTATTTTTATAAATTGGAGAAGCATATCAGTTTGGGAAGCACTTACAACAAGAACATACAACGATTGAACTTACGCGAATGCAAATACGATTGTGAAAGCAAATTCTCAAACCAGCTTAGACAGAGTGACACACACTCAGATTATTGTCATCAATTCTTTGTGTCACACGACGTTTGTAAACTGACTATGTAGTGTTGAGATTTCACTATATATCAAAACAGAGCGTTGAGAGCTAGAATAGCAAAACAAACTTAGAGTTGTTTCTTGTATTTTAGAACAGATCGTGAGTCTGTCTCTATTGTGAGATTGCTAGGAGTTCTTGCAGTTGTTGGCTGTTGGACCGGGTTGTTATAAGAGTTGTAATAATCAAATCTTTTAGTGGAAATCCTTCCTATTGAGGAAGAAGGGGAGACGTAGGAGTTTAATCTCCGAAATTCCATAAAAAACTCTTGTCCCTATTCTTTTACGTTTATGCATTCTACCTGTTCACTGTCGAATCGTGTTATTTTCGCACAAACATTTTTGTTACACGAGACAACAGTTTACACTGAGATCCTCCAAGCTGGTAACTCAGCTTTGAGGTTTGCAAAGGGCTGTAAATCTTTTTAAAACCGTTTTCGTAAAATTAGCAAAGGAGTTCATTCACCCCCCCTGAACTCACGAGCCGTATTTTCGATCCTAACAATTTGTATCAGAGGTTGGTATCTCAGTGTCGAACATCTATTTTATTTGCATTCTTTAAATATGTCTGTTTTCTCACAATAAAATTCCCATGTTTTCTAAGGAGGAGTACGATGTCTCGAAGATCCGGATGACGGTTAAGAGTAAGTAAGCAGGATATCTAATTTGGTGGAGGGTTGGCCTAGATGACTGTTACATCCACAAGAAGTCCAAAGGGGAAATGAGCGAGGAATGTATCCCAAAAGTAATGGTGATTATAAATGAGAACAACTCTAAGGTAAAAATCCATTAAACAATGGTCACTAGTTATGACAAGAGATATACATTATCCAAGACTTCCGTTTTGATGTTAAAGCAGTTGTCTCAAATAAAGTTAATTCCTTTCAACAATGGAGAAAAGGGTGGCAATCATCGGAGCTGGAGTCAGCGGTCTTCTTGCCTGCAAATACGCATTGTCCAAAGGCTTTGAACCCATTGTTTTTGAAGCAAAAGATCAAGTGGGTGGGCTGTGGACACAAACCATAGAGTCCACCAAAGTCCAGAATGTGAAAGAATACTACCAGTTCTCTGATTTTCCATGGCCGGATTCTGTGAAAGAGATCTTCCCCCACAGTACCCAGCTTCTCGAATACATTCAATCATATGCCCAACACTTTGATCTGTTGCGATACGTGAAATTCAGCACTGAAGTGGTTGATATCGACTACGTGGGGGAGTCGGAAGAGGAGATTCAGTCTTCCGGATTGTGGGGTGGAGATGGAAAAGCTTTTGGATCTAAAGGGAAATGGAACTTGAGAGTTCGTAACACAAAGGAGAATTCGACGGAGGTAATGGTTCCGAATTGCTCACAAGTTGATGTTTTTTTTTTTGCATTTTAGATGATCAAGCAAAATTTTAAATTTGCACGACTAACATCTCACTTGTGCGCACAGATTGCCAACATATCAAAGTTATTATATACTTGAGCAAATAGTTATACATACAAGATGTGCTGGCAGGTGTATGAAGCTGAGTTTGTGATATTGTGTATTGGGAGATTCAGTGGATTAGCAGAAATCCCGGAATTCCCCCAAGGCCACGGCCCTGAAGTCTTTTCAGGGAAAGTAATCCATTCGATGGATTACTCGGCCATGGACAATGCTACTGCTGCAAATTTCATCAAGGGGAAGAGCACTGTGGTTATAGGATCTGGGAAGTCAGCAGTCGACATTGCTTTCGAATGTGCTCAGGCAAATGGTACGAAAACAAGATCTGTTTCATACCATCTTACGTGTGAACGTTTGAATTTTAATCGTTACTCGGTGATCAGGGATTGAGAAACCATGCACAATTGTTCAAAGAACCATTCATTGGATGCTTCCTGATGCACAACCATGGGGAGTTAGCTTTGGTTATTTGTTATTCAACCGATTTTCTGAGCTAATGATTCATAAACCTGGGGAAGGGTTCTTTCACAACATACTGGCATCCGTGCTTACACCTTTGGTAATCCTTTGATCAATAAAACTTTGTGCTGCTCGATGGAAATCATGAAAGTGTTCATAATTTAGGACTTATATATCCGTGTTGTTTTTCGAATCATGCAGCGATGGGGCATGTCGAAGTTTGTTGAGAGCTACCTCAGATGGAAGCTTCCCTTGAGAAAATATGGGATGATACCGAAGCACAGTTTTGTTAACGACGTATCTTCTTGTTCGTTCTTTATGCTTCCGGATAACTACTTTGATAAAGTTGAAGAAGGGAGCATTGTTTTGAAGAAATCGACACGTTTTAGCTTCTGCAAAGTAGGTTTGCTAGTCGATGGAGTGGTCGATCCCTTGAAAGCTGATATCGTGTTTTTCGCCACGGGCTACAGAGGTGATCAGAAGCTCAGGAAAATCTTTGCCTCTCCAACTTTTGCTAACATCATTGCTGGAACTCCAACCTCTTCGGTTCCTCTATATAGGTAATGTTGCAAATAAAAGTTTCGTTTCCATTATGGTTTGGTGTGGACAAGTTGTATTTGATTTTACGATTTTTTCAACTCATAGGCTATGTTTGTTCCAATGCAGACAGATGATCCATCCGAAAATCCCTCAACTAGCAGTAGTGGGCTACTCCGAGTCGATATCTAACCTCTTCGCATTCGAGATGAGGTGTCAATGGCTCTCATTCTTTCTTGATCAAAAATTTCAATTACCAACTGTGAAACTAATGGAAAATGATGTGAAGCTGTGGGATAATCATATGAAGAAGTATGCAGGCAACAATATGTACCGAAGAGCTTGCATTGCTAGCATCCATATCTGGTACAACGATCAACTCTGCAAAGATATCGGGTGCAATCCAAGAAGAAAGAAGGGTTTTTTTAAAGATTTGTTCGAGCCTTATGGAATGGCTGACTACAAAGGATTAGATCCTGATTCTTGATTTGAGGCACACCTGTCGACTTGCTCCTCTAATAAAAATCATGTCTACGGTATAAATCTTGGTTCACTTTTCGAATATATATATAATCTCGTATTTGAATCCAGTATAATATTTTGTTTCGAGATGTTCCTGTGTACTTATCACATTCGTGTATGTGCCCCAGATCGTGAGGCATTTCAAAAAAATACTTGTCAATTGTACTTGGATGAAGTGGATTTTCCATCCTTTTCTCCAAATTTCCTAAAAAATATCAAGTTAGCACTTCGCGTCTTAGTTTATTCCAAACAATTATTATTGCACCCAATGCAAAACTCCATTGACACATAGACACAAGCACTTTTTTTTATAGTTTTATTATATGACTGATGCATTACCATTTTCATCAGGCGTTCAACTTTAGTGATATCAAATCAACTATCGTGTTCACACCAAATATGATAAAATTTATAATAGGATTTCATTAATAATTGAATTATTCTCACAACAATAATTATGTGAGGGAACCAAATCACATTATATTTACATGATTCTTAAATTTTGGCGATCGCGTTCCCTTAGTTAAAAGATCAGCAATCATCGATTCAGTGCGAGTGTATTCGACAACCACTGTCTTATTTTCAAAATGTTCTCTTATATATAAGTACTTTATGTCGATGTGCTTACTTTAACACCCACTTTTATTATTTTTAACCATAAACACAAATAGCTGGATTGTCACGTGATAGCTTCGACGGCCTAATCGACAAACACGTCCCAAGGCATTGATTGCCTTTCAATACCCATTTGATCTATGGGCTCACTATATAAATAAGATTGTGACCCAAGTCTTTGTTTGCTGTCTGCAAACCAATGGGCCAAACACCAGCTGGCAAGCAATTTTCTGTACAAGTAAACATGGTAACAGTGACAGCAAGTAAATTAAATAAAAATTTCATAACTATAGGTTAAACTATACATATTGTATATATTGTTTAGTCTCTAACATAGGTATAATAGACCAAAAAGAAGCTAGATTTATTTTCTTATAATTACATTGGTTCGCTCCAATTATTTGTATAACAGCAATACGAGCAATAAACAAAGTGCCCTGAATTTTATGGGAATCGTACGATTACGAATGGACAGAAAGCGATATCCAAATCAATTGCACAGGGCCCCCATATAAAGTGGGGCGGGTTTGTACACAACGACATTTTTATATATGTCCCAATAGAAATGACATTGATAATTATTGACTACCGTTTATATATAACAACAAATATAATAAAAAAGAAATCACGACAATTCTGCATCATGTGTAAGATTTATTAAGGTAAATATTTCAAAAGAATAAATGTCTACGGAGGCAATGTTTGTTCCCAAGTATTTGTTATCACTGAATGCATACCTATACCATTAGTTCCTATAAAAGTCTCTCGAATATAATTTATTATATGTTTATTCAACATATTTACGTAAAAATAAAATCTATCTTATAAATTGTTGGATTAAGTGTGTACACATGACAATAGTACTGAGATGAGTGCTCTCTCTGAAGCTTTCGTACGTCAAGCTGATGACGTTGTACCGTTGATCTGGTCGGCTAGGTGAGACGTAAAAAGTGCAAGTTCTTAACGGATAATATTTTATCTGCTGGGGATATGGTCGATAGTAGGATAAAACTGATCTCTAAGATATATGAGACAATATTAGTAGTTAGACACACACCTCTCCGGACACATGAGCCTAACAGTCCAACCATAATGTACATAATATGTGCACTCTGCGCTGCCACATGTATAAGGAAATAAAGTTGGACATTAGTTTTTAAATATAACTTTTGGTCTAGTGATAAACGCTTGATCATGACATAAACGATTGGATAACTAATCTTTAAGGAATATTCATTCTACAACAAGGGCAATTTGCATTTGTCTCCAACCATGGGACCAAACACGTAGTATGAAACTTATGAGCACAAGGCAAACGCATTATGCTCTCTCCATCTCCCTTAACTTGCTCCAAACAAACTGCACATTCCTCCTCTTCACTTGATTTCCACTTTATTTTTAGCCATTTTAGTTTCTTCGATATCGTCCGAGGCTCTCTATTCGCCAAACTCGCTTCCATCGATGATCTGAAATCGTCGACACATGAAAATACATGAATCGCATTTCCTTATGTTGGGTAAAAGCCATTTCAATAAACGGACAAAAGGGCAAAGATAATGGAATCCAAGTTTCTAATTCCTTTTCCATAAATTGGAAATACTTTACATCTTAAACTTGCACTAAAAAGTATGAACTTGAATTTGATAAGTATTAGGGAAGATGGTGGGGGCAAAGAAATGCAGTGACACGGTGCTTTCCAATAAAACTTTTTTAAAGATACTTTTACATTTGTAATGATATTATTGTTATATACAGAAAGATTATTCCACAACCACGAATTCTTTTAAAAATTTATTTTTTCTGTCCCTTACCTAAAATTACAAGTAAGAAGTGTTCCTACCAATATCCTTCGCACAACTATCGATCGAAGCATCGACAAATGGGGGCGACAATTGGTCGTTTCCATTACCGTATAAAGGAATCGAAATATTAAAGATTAAACCGAAAAATTGATGTCATCAAATTTTTTACGTCTCACTAAGAATTTGAAACATACCAACATAAAAGTTTCTGCAATAATGGAAAACATCAAGCTTCAATTTAACCAGTTTCCAGAAGAAAACAACCGAATTTGAACGGATTAAGCAGATAATTTTTCAGATTAAAAAAAACTCAATCTATACCAATCCGTATATTCTAAAGTTTATATATAGCCAGTATCACTATTTCATATTTTCTCAAATAATCAAATATCATTGCTGGCTATAAAATCAAAAAATCCCAGCCAAGCATGTGAAATATCAGAAACGAATAAATAAATGAATACAAATTTTATTGAAATCATCGACTCTACCAACCAACCTTCTGCTGCTATGCGACTTCCATGGATGCTGCAGCTTTGCATCCAATCTCTTCTTAGCCTCCCTCGCTTCTGCTCCAAGTTTGCTCTCATCAAACAACGCCTGCTTCGACGGATTCCGCTGCAGATCCATCCCAGAAGAGAACAAAAATACCATTAAAACAAAAAACCAACCTACATGTTGATATATGCATAACAGACAAGAACCATGAAAGAGGCGGAAGTAAGAGCGGAGGAGCGCCTCATGGAGAAGCCGCCGTAGGCGGTTGTCGACGGGAGTGATTCGGAGCTTTGGTGGCATTTTCTTCTTCTTGCAGCTTCGACTCCGGGGAGCATGCCAGCCATTTTTATCGATGGATGGATTATATTATATTCTTGCTAGGAATGGTGTGGTTGTTTCTTCCATCTTGTGGGAATGGGAGTTAGGTAAGAAGAGTATAGGTTCTTGGTGGTGGTGAATATTACATCTTTCAATTTATCCCGGGTTGTATCTTTAGGCTGCGCTTGGTTGGTAGGATGTGATAGGATGTGATAGATAAGTTGATTGATAATTTAAAAATATATGTGTGATAGTTAATAGGTGGGATAAATAAACTTGTGTTTGGTCTGATTTTAAAGGGATAGATTAAAATGTGGTTCAGTTGAGGATTTTACCAGTATACCCTTTACAACATAAATTACAGTAGCCAAAACCACGATTTTGACGCGATTGCAACTGTGCCTTCCAAAATCAATCTCGTTTCTCCTACGCCCCTGAACTACTTCTTTCGTTTTTCGAACCTGTGGTTTACAGAGAATACTACACAGATCGAGCTTTTCTTGACGGATCTACGGTTAATTCCTCGTGCCGACGAAAAGGGTGTTCTACGAATTTGAGGTTTGATTTTCTTTTCGGTTCACGTCGACAATGTAGTTTGCAGGTCATTATAGGTTGTGTTCATTTATTTCACATCCTATCTCATACAGATTCGTCTTGATTTTTTCCCATCTCACGGTTTATCTGGAGCCCCTTTGGACGCCTGTTTAATGTAAGTATGTTATGGTCAAAGTCTTCCCTTATACGATTCTTGATTTGTTTTTGCAATTGTGCCTTCGATTTAAATTCACCGAACCAACTTCAAGTTATTTTATACGCCGTAGCCTCGTTACTTTGATGAGGCTTTAACAGTAGTCGGATTTGCATCACTGTGTGTAGATTTTTTACTTCTATGTGCTGTGTTGATTATACAGACAGTTATTACGGCTATGATTCTAACAAGATGTTGGCTGCAGAGGTTTTTATTATTTATCCTTAAAAAATGGTAATTAATAATTTTATTTTTAATTTATTCTATGTGTTGCAAGTGTATATAGGTAGTTGTATCGTAATTCAAGTATTTAATAAACGTTGGAGATGGTATTGATAGATTATTAACTTTGGCTGTTGTATCCTAACCATTTATCATGTGATGTCTTCTCAATATCATAGTTCCTATTTCCTAAGATACAGAAAGACTAAGCTCATATATATATATAATGGTAAAATTTGATGATGGCATGATTTGGATTAGTCGTTGCTTTACTTGGAAATTCAACACTAGTTTATGTATTTTGGGAAAATGAATGTTTGGCTACTACAATAAAACTTTATTTCCATGTTACAAGTCGTTTAAGGTTACGAAGGATGGAGTAAACCGCCTGCGAACAAATCTCCTCGACCATTGAGAAACCAGACATTTGTTGTTATAAATAAATTGTGTAGTAATGATTTTCGATGTTTATGAGTGTTGTTCTGTTTTTGCCGAGTATGAACTGTGCCTACAGAAGGTTGAACACCACTTGAGACTCTTATCATTATTATTGTTTGTTGTACATCAAAGTTAGTATGTCGTGGTAATCTGCAATGAGGTTTAGTCTCCTATGATAAGCTTACATTATACTTTCAGATTTGAAGTTTGGTTAGAAGAATAACCGTGACACAACAATCGTGGCATAGTGGTCGTATTACGACCCCTCAGTCGAAGTCCAGAATGGTGTACTTCTTACCTTTTCTCACCTTAATTTTTGTGTCAAATCTCAAGTAATTGTTTGAATATGTTAATGTAATATCCCAAGGGAAAAGGTATCCTTCGTGTTACTCTTGTTACAGCACTTTGTTGTGATATGTTTTCGTGATAGGGTAGCAAATAACAAAAACTTTTTTAACGTAATGTGTTGCAATTCAGCCGAAATCATATGTAGTTTTTATTGGACGAAAAGCCGGTGTCTACGAAAAATGGTGCGAAGCTAGCGAGCAAGTTCGTGGTTTCAGTGGAGCCTGCTACAAAGGGTTTGATACCAAAAAAGAAGCAGAAGAAGCGTATAGTTGCTATTTGGAAGCAATGAATGGCCCACGCGCTCATAAAAAATGTGAAAGTGAAAAAACGAATACACCTTCTACATCAAAACCTCAGCATGCAAAGAATTCAGCGAAGTTGGCAAAGGTGTTACGAGATTTAGCCGTTGAGATACACAACCATGCTGCGAAAATGGAGAAGGTTGTAGAGGAGATTGGACAAATACTTGAGGATATGGCTGTTAGTGATGACGAGTAGTTTGCGGAAACAAGTATTTGTTGTACTGCTATGTTTTGACGTGGTTTTGAACTATTCACAAACCAATTTTCTTTTTTGTAACAGCAGAATGATGTAGTAACTTGTTGTTAGTTTCAAATGTACTTGTGTTAACCCATGACATGTGTTTGTATAAAGTAATGTAGTTCATCCAGCGTACCATCATGTACAATTGTGGGATTTTTCTGCTTGTTGTCTTTGGATATCTTAATGTTCATCTTCTATCAATTTCCGAGGTATGAAAAGTAGTTAAATGTGTTGTAACTTTTATTGAGAATCTTGTATTATGTATCATGTTGCTTTCTACAACTTTATTCACACTTCTTAGTTCACAGTAGGTAAGACAATGCCAATCAGCCTTCTGGAAGAAGAACATGTGACAGCGTTTCACGACGCTGGGAGACAACAGTTGGAGAATAGTTTGGACATCATCATTCCAGCTCTTGGGCATGCAAAGGTACTGGCCTTGGTATGCAAAATTTCCATAGAATTTTAGTATATGTTTCAGTGATATATTGTAGGTTCAAAGTCAGTGTATGCTTCAGTGATCTACTGTTAATTGTCGTGCCCCCCCGCTAAACTGTGTAAATGATTTTTTCTCTTGCTTTAGGAAATGTGCATTTTCTGTGTTTGTTTTGCTGTGGTTTTCAGCTTAATTGTTGCCGAGCTCATGTGTAATTTCTTTGAACAATCACGAACTTAGTATTCTCCTTCTCTTCAATTGGTATTTTCGCATGTGATTCCTTTAACACATGATATTTCTCCTTGTGATTCGTTTTACCGTTTTCCAGTTTCACTGTCTTGGTTAGTAAACTGTATTCGTGTGAACAATCACAAACATAGCTGATACAGTTTACGAATTGAAAATTTGACACATAGAAATATAAGTTAAGTTCAAAGCTTCAATGCATGTCCAATTCCAGCAACTAGTGGCCCTCTTTATTCCCATATTAAAGTATATTGTTCATTGTTTTTCTGGTTGATATTTAGGCCAGAGAGCTGAAGTTTACGAGTAAATTAATCTGCTAGTATTTATATGTTGGCCAAGTTGTTGACCTATGTTGCTTTTGTAAATGGGAAAAGGAAGTATGTTGTACAGAGGTAGTGAGGTGTATTAAATGAGGTTAGATTTGCCTAAATATTTAATTTCTGTAGGCTGCCACCCTAAAACAGCACATTTGGAAGATTGATTTGACAATATTGATTGACTCATATTTAATGTAAGTTGGTGATAATATTGAATGCATCTTCCTCCAAACAACATAAATAGCAATGCCCTAATGTGATTTAGTGACACTACCAATTTCTTCCATTTTGGTTGCTGCGTTTTCATAACAGGTTCTCGTTGATGGCTGTTTGTACCAAAATCGGTTCTGAAGATACTGTGACAAGCAAATACGTCGTTCCTATGATTGATTTGTCTTCCGATGAAGATGAAGGGCTGTATGGTGAAGGTCGTTCATGTGGTAGAAAGAAAAAGCTGCGAAATATGGGGGTAAATTCACCCGTTGCCTCTGAGAAAAAGAAAAGGATGAAGTTCTGTAATGTGACTACAAGTCTTATGAACAAAACAGAGTTCGAACGTCTGCCTGAGAAGGATAACAGCAAGGGCGCTCAGAAGGTTCGAGGACCAACAATTCCTATTATCATTGAAATCTCGGATGATTCAGTTGGGTAACTGTGTTTCTGGAGCAGTGTAGCTAAGGCGTGTCCCAACCTTTTTTGGTATTTGTACTGTGTATGCTCAGTACATCCCTTTTGAACCTAGGCGGTTGCAAGTTAGGCAACTGTACTCTGTTGGTCAAAAATGTGTATAAATTATGGTAATCTGATTGTATGTGAATTGTTGGTGTTAGTATACTGGTTTGGACATCTTTTGATATTTGTGCTTTCTGTTGATTAGTTATCAAAATTTAGTTCATATCTTGAATTTTAAAAGAATGACTGTGCGATCCTCCTTTGTCCTGCCATTCATTCTCACAATGCTGATGCAACAATACTTCGAATCCATATGTGATAACCTTATTCTGTAGTTCCCATCAGGATGATAGCAATGAAATCCTTTATAACTGCCGTTTATTTTTGATATGAACTGACCTCTGTACCTTGGTTTCCTTTTACTACCATCCAGCTGTATCTGGGACATGCCTATGTTGCATATCTATTTCTCTGTTTGTGGAGAACTGATCCTTCTCAAGCAGGGTAGGAAATCCAGAATGTTATACAAATGAAATTAATATTCAAAACATATATGATGAAGTAAATCAAACATTGGGGAAAAAATACCAGGGGGGCGTAAATTTAAAGATTGCTGTAAAAAATACCAGGTGGGAGTAAATTTCCCATTGCTGTAAAAAATACCAGGTGGGACTAAATTTCCCATTTCTGTAAAACCAATGTAAAGATATGGTTTTTATATACCAGAATCTCTGCCTATTTGCGATACAATGTTAAAAATGGTAACCCAAAAGGTTTCGAACAACCAGCAGTACAGATGAAATTTGCAAACAGCAGTAACAAGAAACTAGAACTACAATAACAGGAAACATTACAGGAAACATTACAGAGGCTTCGAACATTACAGAGGCTTCGAACATTACATGAAAAATTCCAGAGGCTTCGAACATTACAGGAAACATTCCTGTTATCTACAATAACAGGAAACTAGAACTACAATAACAGGAAACATTACAGAGGCTTCGAACAACCAGCAGTACAGATAAACATGATCCGCAATTGAAGAGGAACAGAAGATGCAGCTGTATTTATTTGAACAGGCAATGAAATTTGCGTCAACAACACCAAAATGTGTACCATAAACACAACACAACAAATAATATAGCTGCCATTAACAACACCAAAATGTGTACCATGAAGTCATCACAACAAATAATATATCACCATTAACAACACCAAAACTACGACCTGAAATCATTAACAACACCAACCTTTGTAACATATTCAGAACACAACCAATAAATCATCCAATCATGTTGAAGTTACTGTAATACAATATTGCATACGGGAGGGAAAACAGCCAATTCAGTACAACAAAGTTCCACTCACCACGAAATTATGAAAATGCATACCTACAAGATGGCACACTATAACAAAGCTGCCATCTCAAAAGTGGCACCACATACAATATACAACATATAACAGTTGTCCAAAAAACAACTTCACCCGTAAACTAATGGGTGTCATTCAATCACCACGTAGTAACCTTCTAACCAAACTTAATTTTCCTTTGTCATTCAAACGCTTGAACAATGACATGTTGTTATGATTGTTGAACAACAACTGAGCTGCGATAACCTGTTCGTCCTCCGTTAGTTCATTCATCCCTTGCAATGCAGCCAAAACCAAGTCCTGCGCATCGGATAAATTTTCTGGTCCTGCAATCTGCTTCACCAAATCATTCATTGTCTCCTTGGTTATATCAGCAAGGTTGTTGATGGCTGCGACTATAGCTTCATCCACCTCGTTGACTTGCTTCCTTTTACGCTTATTCGAATTTGTTGCTGCAGTAGGTTTAGATGACGGTGTATTTGTTTCGGAGATTGAATCATCCTCACCATGTGACGTATTACTTCCGAAAGCATCTCCAAAGTGGCATTCGTTGGGTACATCATCTTGGAGGTTGAGAACATCTTTCAAAGCATTCTCAAAGGTCTGGGAATGCTCCCCAGTTGCACGATCGTTCCCGAATATCTCGCACCAATCTGGATAATACGTCCATTGCTTGTGACGCATGCTTCGCAAGGATGAGTCCACCTGCGTTCACAACATTATATTATGAATTGCACCGTAAATGTTAATTGTAAATTTGCAGTCATATCTACCTTGATAATTGTATCCCATGTCTCATCAGTTGCTTCAACGGTTTTGTCGGTATCATTCCACCCTACACCGCTTTTGCCCAATAACGTCACTAATGTACCATACGTTTTCTTCCACACGTGCACCTTCGAATTTATGTGCGGATTTCCACGTAAATCTGTACCAGGAATGGCTGCATGCATAGCCGACTCCAACAAAGTTAAATACCCAGCTCTAAATCCATTTTCGCTTTTCCATCCCTTTGTTATAACATCTTTTAGTGATGTTATGAGAACGTCCTCCTCACGAGCAGTCCACGTACGCCGTGTCTTCTCCACTTTATTCGTTCTAGCTTTTACACTAGTACGGGTATCTCCGCTTTCCATATTCTCACTTTGTCTTCTAGTTCAGAACACCTGAAATGCATGTGAACTAAGCTGTTATATATCAGTGTAACAGAGTTTACTCAACGTATTCATATAACGTAACATATTTTGGTTCGTAATAATATAAGCAACATGCACACATAATAAATGTCAAAAGATAAAGCCTCAAAATATACTTCAACATACACACAAAGTAAAATTCGAACGATATTTAATTAAAAAAAATTGTTCAATGTAACAAACTACAACCGATGAATTTTAATTATTCATGTTCCACATTGATAGAGCCAACTCATCTCTCCAACTATCCCATCCCACGGAAGGCTCCAAAGTGCATATGAAATCATTATTTGTTTCTTGAGACGGACTGCCAACTTCTTCACCGACTTCTTCCATGGGATCTTCCGGCATCTGCGATCGGATAAAATTATGTAATAATATACACGCTAGTATTATTTGGTTTTGAACTCGCAAAGGGTAGAAAGATGGACTTCGAAGAATGGCCCATCTTTTTTTAAGCAAACCAAATGCTCTTTCAATTGTGTTCCTAGCTTGTGAGTGTCTCCAGTTGAATAATTCCTTAGGGTCTTGGGGTCCACATGCACGATTCCCCCATGCATCTCTATGATATCGTACTCGTCTGTACGGCGTCAAGAAACCCTCTACATTTGCATAGCCATTATCACATAAGTAGTAGAAACCTACAAACATAAAAAAATAATTACAACCCAAATAATGGTTTGGATGTCGGTATTGTAGGTATTTTTTTGCAAAACCACAAATCAGCTGTTTGTAAAAGAACATCAAACCTCTTGGAACTTTCAAAGCATCTGCCCGTGTCAATGCATCTCTTAGAACCCTTGCATCAGCTGCGGAACCCTCCCACCCAGTGAGAGCGTAAATGAAGTTCATATTGCAGTCACATACCCCTAAAACATTCACTGCTATTGTTCCTTTTCTTGTCCTATATCTTGCTTTGTCTTCGACAGGTACATGCACAGCAATATGTGTTCCATCAAGTGCACCTAAACAACCCTGCAATGGAGAAATATATTAATAGAGTGCTTATTATGCGTCAGATTTCGCCATAACATTACTAGTGTTCTAATTTATTCAAAACACATAAAACTGTGTAAAGAAAGTAATACCTTGAACCACTTCCAATTATCTTGCCCACAAGTTTCATCCACAGCAGTCGGCTTCACAAGAAGGATAGGATGTAGTTTCAGTAGGGACCGCATTACTTCGTGAAAATGTGCGCTGATTGTTTGCCCACTACGTATGTAATCGTGGCCTATGACTCGGTTTTTCTTATGATGGGCCAGTATTGACAAAAACATGGCAACCTTCTCATGAACCGAGACATATCTAGAATCTACTAATCCTCCTAAATTTCTTAAAATATAGCACAATCTTCCGAATGCATTGCGATTCATACGCAAGTTCACAACACATTGACCATCTCCTGCTTCAATAATTCTGTGCATGTGACTCAATTGAGCTGTAATTCTGCGGGTCATATTGTACGATGCATTGTTTGTACGACTGAGACGACGTGTCTTCGGAAGACTTCTCATACGTAGTCGTATCAAAAGCAATACCAACAAAAAATTTCGACACAACATTTGATGTACGAGCAGAAGAAGAACAATGTTTTTATGTTTACTATCCATCTTTCTTGCACAATTGGAAAACAACAAAAAAATAAGATTCGGTAAGTCAATAACAAGGAATTATAGTAGTGGACAGGTAATATGACATAGTTACGCATGTTGTAGAATTGTAGGATATATTTGATGTTATCCATTTCATTAATTTCATGGTCCAGCTACTCAAATTGCTTCCTTCGTAATAAAAGTAGAATAGACGTACGAAAGTTTAACAAGATACCACTCATCAGTTGGTCAAATATTTCTTATTACCATATCAATGTTACATTTGTGACAGAATTCACAAATTCATGTGTTGTTCAAGTAAAATATTATCAAAGATCTTCTGCTTTATGAAGGGATATTTCTGAGTGTACATTCATCATCTGTCAATTCAATGGGGCTGAAGCACTGCTTCTATGTATCACCCAGTGAATCTTTCTCTACTGTCATGTTTACCATACCAAATACATTTCTTTTCTGCACCATCTAAGGGTCATATCATTATACACGTTAAAATAAAAACAGGTTCAAGAAAATATATGCGTAGGATAACTAAAGTGTTGCTTGTTGAACAAATGATGCTGCAACCTTTTTTTTAAAAAATATTCTAAGGCTTCTTAAATCAAGTCGTGCATCTGAACATAACCGATGCTTCAGTTTTTAACAACATGCTACCACTCCAGATTGAAAAGCACCACTGGGAAGTACACTTTCGGACTCCGATTTTTACTTCCCAAATGAAATGGCAGATTTCAGTGTGTTGCAATCTGAATTTCAGTCTTCGAATAAAGGTTTACAGAAACTTAAATACAGAAACTTGCTATTCAACCACGCTGCTGAATCGTACAAGCACCACAAAAGATTTCTCAGAACAAATCATTGAAGTTGCTACAACGCAAGGGTAACACAAAAATGATCAATCGAAATTTACCTATATTATCCCACAGTTGCGAATCTTCAACAGCCGAACGAAGTTCTTCTCATACACGATTCTCCAAGATTAGAAGGAATACAGCAGCCGACTTTGAATTCTTTATCGCTGTGTATAATAGGGTTACGGGGGGTAAAGCGGTAAAAGTTTGCCCAATTTCTTCAAATCAGCGTTGTTGGATTAGGTAACCCACCTAATTTAAAAGGATTATTATCACGCCGCTGCACGATCAAATCTGAAGAATCAGGTGGGGAAGGATTGGTAGAAACTGGCCAAAAAACGAGCCAAACGTGTGATGGATTATCTATCCGGCGTTAATCCCACGTTAATCCGCCAACCAAACGTTGCCTAAGAAGCTTACACAACTTCATTAAATCATAAATTTTTCCCGATATGTTGGAAAAAGTAAATTCTTTTCCACTAAAATGCATTTACGTACTATTATAATTTACACAACTTGTACTAAATTTGAAAAATAAATTCTTTCCATTAACATGCATTTACGTACAGTTATAATATTATAATGTATAGATAATATAGCATGTCGCTCACCCACTCTCAATAAAATGCATCATTTTTATTATTAATTGAGGATGAAACTCTTGCACTAAAAAATATAACTGATTAGGTAATTTTTTTTAAAAAAAAAAAACTCAACTTGAAATACTAGGTTTCCGAAACATTCTGTTAAAATTGTTTTCTAATTTAAAATAGAGGATTTTATTTTTGTTCGATATTTTACCGAGCTAATAAGTCAGATTTCCCCCTCTTTTTAAGTTTTAACACACGGAGACAATGGAACTCCGATGGTGAACGAATTAGAACCAAGGAGTTATTAAATGTCATGTAAGAGTTTCTGCACAAAGATAAATAAGTATACCACAAAAGAGCTACTAATATCTATACAAAGACATACCACACTGGAAACACTTACAAAAATACATATACATACATCGGATGATAAAACCAAAAGCTGGCTTATAACACAACCACCCCAGTATCAGAAATGGTCATCAAAATTTCGGGGGAAACAGGTATTAACGGGGAAACTCTACGAACATGATGCTCATTCCAAAGTAGCTCCAACGTAAAGAACAAATGGAATAGAATGAAATAAAATGCACCTTTCCATTATCTGAGTTCAGGAGACATGCTTTCCCTTGTTCCATGTTCGCTCCAAAGAGATTCCAGTATGATGTGTAGCCGGCGCACACGAATTATATGGATTCAACTTTCTTGAATTGGATCTTCTCCCCACTGCAGATTGCTCGCCCCAGTGGGCAGCTTTCGGCCAACCCTTCCTGTCTTTTGGGAAATCATTCATACATAGGCTGTTCTTTGTAGCCATACATGTCTTGTAACTCGATGCGTTTATACCAGAATTTACACAGGGATAATTGTAGTCCTGCCGTTCTTCATAAGCTCTACTGTCTTGTAAGATTTGATGCCCAGTTTCATGTTTGCCAAGATTATTTTCATAATTCCATCCCCATGAGTTATCCCAACCACTTGCCCATGGCATATATCCTGTTTGTCCAATTCCATTGCTGAAATGCCACGCATTATCACAGAAACCCGGCCATGCAACTGCGGCTTCGTTATTGAACAAATTGTCCCAGTTCTGATCCCAAGAATGACCATTATTAGCGGAATATAAATTATCCGGTACTTTAATATTCTCTTCCTCGTCTCCCCAGCCAGAGGGAGAGAATTCTTGGTTTGAAACAAGAGAATCACCAAAAAATATGACAGTATCAATGTTTTCTTCGGTATAAGGAATTGCAGGTTTTGCATCAAGATCTAAAGAAAGCTCAGGATCAGTTTCTGTATCCCATTTTATGTCGTCAATGTAAAGGTCAGGATTGGGTAACTCAACGTCGTCGCAGGGAAAGCCATTTATTTGAGCCCAGAATCTTTTTTTGGCATTACAAAACGCCTCTTCCCCTGCTGAGTCATTCCACTTGACCACGTTATCATAGAGGTGCGTAAATTTCTTCATTTGCAGTACTGATTCCCAATCCAAGGAACCTACGGCTTTGCAAAATTCTTTCTCCCATGAAGGCACAGTCGGCTTCCAATTGCCTGTAGAAAATAACCAAATGTATCTGTCCGAATTAGATTAAGAAAATCCCAAACATGACAGCTGGAATTGAAAGAATTGTTTTTGTATGAGCAAGTAGACAGATCCTTCAAAGAATGGAATATTTTCTCTAACACTCGTCGTTATAAGGATTGGTTTCATGGACCAGACTGATTAAATACAGGAGCAAAGAGTTGGAGAGACAGTGACAACAAAACACAATATCAAATTACAGGCGTGGTAAAGAACATATTAAATACAATCAACTTGCACAATAGATAGACAACATATGATCATTGTAATACTTCGAAAACCACAATTTTAACAGAAATGGACTGCTGTGGTTTTCTGTTAAAGTTAATTGCAAAGATGGTTTAAGTTAAATTGCAAAAATGATCGATTCCAGGTATGCTTTTCCACATGAGAGATGCACCAATACTTACAACATACTTTCCAACAATGAAAATTTTTTACCAGGTACTCATCTGTTTAACATCAAAATCTCCACTCCGAACATTCAAGAGGAAGAAAAAGTAGCTGAGCCATTTTAGTAATATGCCACATTCCAAATCAGTTCAAAAAGATTGCCCGAATCAAAACCTGCAGCCTATCTTCGTCAGACCGAGCAACCTCAGGATTAAGAGGCGCTGCAGGGGCTTATGTTTTATTTTTCTAAGAAGTTGTTTCCATAAAAAGTCTTCACTTAATTTAAAATGACAATTGATCAAGAGCTACATATATACGACATTCAAAGTTAAAGTGTCCTCAATAATAGTGGAACCACCAATAGCATAAATTAAAGATCAATATTTCAAATTCAAGTCAGAAGAAAATTCACACGATTTCAAGATGGAGGAAAAAATTCACATCAAGAAACCCACTTCTATTAAAGTGCCAGCAAGAAATCAACAAAATAAACCAGCTGAAATCAAGACAATTGAACGTACCGCGAGGTGGCCTTTTACCCTGCGATCTTTTCCTCGGCACCTCCTGTCTACAGTTATCCCACTTCTGCCTCCTCCGATTCTCCATGATGACGACACCAAAAAGCACTAAAACCAGTCATACAAACAACAAAAGGTTCAAGTAAGTCAACCAAGAAAGAAACTTACATTTTTTTTTAAAAAATGAACTCTTCTCTAAAAAACACCCAGAAACCCGAGAAACAAACAAGCAAAATTCAGTGCCGAAACAGAGTAAAGAAAAGATGGGCACCTCAGATTTCGCGTAGGATCCTTAAAAAAAGCCGCACGAGAGGTTTGGAAGAGATTATTTTCTGCTTATCGTTGCAGTGGCTACTTCTTGAAGAGGACACAGTCCAAAGACAGAACGCAAATAGAGACTTTCTAAGCTGGGTAAAAAATCAAAGAAAAGGGAAGCAAATGGTTGTCAGATGAGACGCCAAACTGATGTGATCGGTGTGAGGAAATTTATCACGACGTGGAGGGTTGGGGATCTCCAAAGGGAGCCTAAAAGAGCCCTCTTTAAACCGTTCAAACGTAAAAGTTCAGGATAACTGAAAAACAAAATATGTTAAAACTTCACCGTTCAATTTCAACTTTCTTTTGTTACTGTCACAAGTATTGTGATATTGGAAAATATATGAAACGACTGACCAATTGTTAGGTACTGAAATTAAGCACATTAAATCGTGAACAATGCGTAGGGATTTTTTTTTTTAACAAAAAACACGTACAATTGAAACAATCTGTACATAATATCTTATATCACTAATAATTTTCACCTCGGGACCCGAGGAAAGAGCTTCTCTTACAACGCTACTGGTAACCTTTCGTCTTGGTACCACCAGGTCACCTCGCTCTTCGGGAACCTGTCATCTCTGCTCTGCTCGGGACCCTGTAATCTCTGCTCTGCTCGGGAATCTGTCATCTCAACAACTTGGCCCTCTTGTATAACTCATGTTAGTGCACTGACAAAGCTGCAAGACTCATCCCTGCATTAAGCTGATAGGATAATGTACACGCAATGCATGCTAAACCCATCCCTGCGTACAGGTGGTAGGGCAGCGTACACGCAAGGTCTGCTCTGCCCATCCCGGCTCATGATTATTCAGGTAGTACAACACGCAACCCCTTTGCTCGTCTATAAATACCCAGGTATTCTCTCATTTTTACACACATTCAGCAGACTCATTCTCTGTATTATATATCTTCTTGATCACGCGGACTGACTTAAGCATCGGGGGACCTTCGTCGGGATAGCTCCCGACGCCATTTGACCAGTGTTTGTGGTCGCAGGTCAATTGCAGGATGTATGACCTCCTCAGCCCTCGAGGACAAACCTCCTCATCCCCCGAGGACAGGCCTCCAAATCTCCCACTGTGTTCGCAGGCCAATTGCAGGATGCATGACCTCCTCATCCCCCGAGGACAGACCTCCTTATGCCCCGAGGACAAACCTCCTCATCCCCCGAGGACAGACCTCCAAATCTCCCACTGTGGTCGCATGTCAATTGCAAGACGTATGACCTCCTCATCCCCCTAGGACAAACCTCCTCATCTCCCTATGACAAACCTCTTCATCTCTCGATGACAGACCTTCAGACCTCCAAACCTCTAGACCTCCTCTGGTGACGAGGTGTAACTCTCTAATCGAGAACCGATGACGAATTTGAGATGGCATCAATATCATTAGTGGAAAAAATAACCTCATATGAAGTTCAGAATCATAAAATTTAATGGCTCAATCCAGTATTTAAAATAATTATATGAAATTTATAAAATATGACGTTCTTCTGAATTATATAAATTATTCATGTGTTGTGGTGTCCTTGTAATGCATGATCACCCTTTGCTTGTACCTGCAGCTTTGGTACACTAAGCCGCTTATTCTTATTCGTTGGAAGAGTTGACCAACGACAAAAGTCACATAGTATTTCAAATTATTCTGAATTAGGCCAAATTTTCCACCACTCTTAACAATTTCAGCACGAAATTATATTAAGCGGTCTCTTTCCTTTGGAAATATTATGATGTATCAATATTGTATTTATTTCCAAAATATAATAACAAATAATTACGTTTGTTTACGATCGAATGAGTGCATCACTTCTAACAACTAAGAGCACAAATAATTATTCGAATATTTGATGCTACAAAAACTAATTAATTTTTTACTAGCTAATAATATATACAGATTGATTTTTTTATTTGGATATAAATAATTTAGCAAATAACAGAAAATTAGATGGATTATCGCGGAATTACATGTGAGATTGATACTTATGAACAAATAGAGAGTATTTGATTAGATAATAATCTGTTTATAGTTTAGTTCAAGTGTATTAATTAATTTACTTCGTCAATAAACTAAGAATTAAATTTAATCACACGGAAGTGAAAAGACACAAAAGCATACAAAACCAAATTTAATATTTCTCTATGTTATAGAGGCTATGATTTTAATTGACACTGATATTTTTATATCTTCGTGCGGGTGAAGCATTAGCTAATTAGCAAAACAAATCCGGTGCTAATCAAAGTTAGCATGCTAATCTATATCTGGTGAAACCATGCCAATATCGGCAATATCATAGCAATAAATGCAATCCAAAAATTCCCTATTGATAACTTTCCTATCACCGGATCATTTTTCATTAATAAATTACAGTCCAATGTCCTTCTTTAAAACGTTAGTTTATTAATGGGCTAACCCCAATATAGGTCAGAGACCCATATAGGTTTTAAATCGAGGGCATGCACGAGAAGACAGAGACCCGGAGTGGATGACTTATATAACGGACTAACTCCCAGAGCATACCCCAACAATATTTCAGTGTAGAATATGCTCTACACGAGAATCGAATCCGTGAAGACGGGGATGTTACTCCCACATCACCCCAAGTCTTACCAACTCGCCTGTGTCTCTATGACAAATTACAGTCTAATTTCATATCTCGCCTTCTGCGATACCACCAAGTCAATAGCCTTGTGTTGCGTGTAGGTTAAAAAAAAAGGAAATATCTCTTCATCGAAGAAGTTTGATTATAAAGTATTTAAATCTTCCCAGTATCCAGTGTATTTAAAATTAATTGTATCATAAATTCAACGAGATAAATTTGAAATCCCCTTTGTATCTATCGCACGCAAACAACTATAATAGGAAACTTTGTCGGACACTAAAAGGAATATTACATGATTCCCACTGGCAACTATCTAAACATTACATGGTCCACATCGTATTGGGAAATAAACGCATGCTGTCGAACTGCAAAAGGATCCACCGAAGTAAAATTTTGGCTTTGTTAAAGAAAAACCATGTATGTATGATCACGTAAATTTTCTAGAAAATCAGTGTGAGTAGAACTGTTACATATCCAACTAATTCGTATTGTGACCACACCATACTTGAAAGCGAAATTTATTGTTCTCCCGGCCATCCTCATCCATGTCATCTTCTTCCACCCAACAGCTACGCCTGTATTCATTAATCCAATGGGCCGTGATCATCTGTCCGTCGTTGATGTCACCCGTACGTCCAGATGATCCGCGGCTGATCTTCCGTGGAGCGGGCTCGCCGTTCAAGATTGCTCTTTTCGCTGACCTTCACTTCGGCGAGAACGCGTGGACGGATTGGGGCCCGCACCAAGATGTTGCTTCGGCCGAAGTCATGTCCACCGTGCTCGATAAAGAGGAACCAGGTGTGTGTCCATGTTATCCAAAACAAAACAAAACAAGGTTGAATGCTTTTACTTTGGTATAAACTTGGATATGTGTTATTTAATAGCACGTGTCTACTTTTCCTCATCGTTTACTTGTCGATGCATCCTTATTGCCTGTTGATAGGAGGACGGGAAAATTTTTATTGATCTACCGATCATATATCTTACTTGATGCGTCTGACATCGACACGTGTGCCCTCATATCGGCCACGATAATCGGTTATATTCTGAATACTAGCAGAAAATGACAACGTATGGTGACCAGTATTAGACTGTGTTCCAGTCCACTGCATGCATATATCGCAATTAACTGGAAATTTTACTACAGATTTTGTGGTTTATCTGGGGGATATCATCACGGCCAACAACATAATGATTGAAAATGCAAGCTTGTATTGGGATGAGGCAGTGTCCCCAACAAGAGTACGGGGAATACCGTGGGCAAGTGTTTTCGGAAACCACGATGATGCTCCATTTGAGTGGCCGATGGACTGGTTTTCACCCACCGGGATTCCGAAGATTCATTGTCCTGATGCAAATACATCCGACGCAGGTGAGTCTTGTGAATAGAATTATCAGAGTTTATGATCAATTGCACATATTCACTACGTACAATTGTTTGTTGTGATTACAAGTTAATGAATTTGTGTTGGAATTAACATTAAGCTGAAATTTTCATATTGGTAAGAGCCCATTCTTGCAATTGAAGCACGTACAATATTTAACTACTTTCTGTAAGGTTTAAAATATCCTAGTTTCATTCAGTTGCTAAATACTTCGAACAGCTGACTTCACTTTCATCATGCTCCCATTTTTCAGTATCTTTCTGTTGTTCACGTCTTATACGGGCAATTCCAATATTAAATTCCAGAATTGTCGTTCTTTACTTTGCACTGTCACCAAAGTCAACGTTTAAAATGACGATGGATTAGTCTACTTCAATCTCATACATGAAAAATAAAAGCAGCACACCTTAATCTCATTTACTTTTCTTCAGGACCTTCTGCATCATATGGTGAAGAATGCAGCTTCAAAGGGACGTCGCGTTTGCAGTTGATGAGTGGTGAGAAGCGAGACATATTATCGTATTCTAAGAAAGGTCCCAAAAGTCTATGGCCTAGTGTTTCCAACTATGTCCTTAAAGTGGCTTCATCGAGTGATTCCGAAGAAGCATTCGTTTTTATGTACTTCTTGGACTCGGGTGGAGGATCGTATCCCCAAGTTATCTCTGATGCTCAAGTGAAGTGGTTGAAGCAGAAGTCTGAAGAGATTAATCCAGACTTCAGGTTACAAGTTTGTAAAATATTTATTTTGTAGTTTTTGTTTGCTATTGCAATTAATTAATGCTCCGAGTCTCAGACTTCTGATTTGAATGGTGAACTAAATTTACCTTTTTTTGCCCTCTCCAGGGTGCCTGAAATAATTTTTTGGCACATTCCAACCCAAGCATATAAGAACGTGGCTCCAAGTTGTTTGGAACATAACCGTTGCGTTGGCTCGATTTTGTTTGAGGATGTTGCTCCACAAGAAGCAGAAATGGGTATCATGAAAGCTCTTGAAGAAAGACCTTCGGTCAAGGTAAGTGCATAAGGGTTTAAGGGTGTATTAGGTAAGAGTTGCCTCGCTCTCGCTCTACAGACTAACTTTTAAAAAAACATAATGGCTGGTAAAATACACGACATTTTTCTCATCTAAGATCATTGTTTGGTTTCCTCAGATGTCTGCGAATCAGTCTTTTTCAGACAACGTTTTTTCTTAAAATTTTACCTCGGCCACTCCAGATGTGGCGACCATAGTTCCACCACGGCCTAATTGATTGTCCACTATCGAGAGAAGTGTTCATTTGCGTTGAACTAAGAACAAAACCACGGTCTAGCCGCGACTTCACTTATTGGTTCTGCATTGTTTGTGGGGAATGCAGGCGGTGTTTGTAGGCCACAACCATGGATTGGACTGGTGCTGCCCTTACAAGAGTCTCTGGCTATGCTTCGCTAGGCATACTGGTTATGGTGGATATGGAAACTGGCCAAGGGGAGCTAGGATTCTTGAGATCAATCACTGCCCTTTCTCTCTAAAATCATGGATTAGGATGGAAGATGGGCACACACACAGTGAAGTAATCTTGACCACCACTTGACTTTGTTTTGTCTCTCGTTTTTTTTGCGCCATTTATACGAGCAACCAACCCAAGTCATGCTGGCCAGGAGAAGGCAATGGATAACAGTGAAACTCCAAATTTTTAATGTTGGATCCAAATATCTAGGATTGTCTTCCTATCATTGTACCTGAATGATTATGCAATTCAAATAATTTAATTTAAGCTACATGAATATGTTGGAGTGTCATATTTCAATTATTGTGTCCCATGTTCGACTATACAACACAATAGTTCAATTGTCATTGTCATGCTACAATAAATATTATACCAAAGACCTTCATGAAGCATTATCGTTCCTTGCAACAAATGATACTAGCATCACCGACCGACGAGAACAACAGAGTGAAATTATCGATTCAAAAGATGTACTTTTAGAAAAGTATTTACAAACATACATGATATGATTGATCACGAAGGGCAAGGTGAGATGCACAGCACCCGCGTTCGACTAAACGTTAGCAAGAAATCCTAATGACGCTATCAAAATCATGGTTCCGTCCTTGGACAAGCGAAGAAAAAATGAGAAATAACTTTATTCGGATATCAAAAATATTATTTCATCAAGTGACACGTATAAATGTTGATTAAAAAATTTGATCATATATTTTTTATCTTTCTTAAGTGGTCAAATATTGAAAGATTTAGATGTGTACAAATCAATCAAAATACCTAATTATGTATCTATCGAGATTTGCCACAATTTTGATAGATTTGTTGATGACACAAATCATCTATAAATAATGATTTTGGGTCCCTAAGCACATCCCAAAAAATCATTCACAAGAAATGGTGAGGTTTGGAGTGATTACAAAGCTCTGTAATAATTTTAGTCCGTTGCTCGTATTGTTCAAAGTTTCACATCAGAATCAATGTTTAGATATAATCTTGATCTATTTTTTTCATTCATTATCATGTTATTTTAGCTAACAATTATTAATTCTTGAGTACATATGAAATATGAGCTAGCCAGCTTTATTTTCTCCATGTTCACCTCCCACCGTCAATCTCTCTCTTGAAATCATCAATCATGGCCTTTAAATCATGCAGAGAAACGGTATCAATCCACAAAAAAATTGTGCTATGAAATCCATCCTCCTCAGGAATCGTATGATAAGTTTTTGAACCATTAATCCCTGTTATTTAGCCCGTACTCTAGCAATGAAAAACGTAGAGGTCTCTTGTGGATGACCATCGAAAAATAATCGGTCCCACAATAAACTACCTGTCTGCTTATAATAAATCATAACAACTGCTTCGAGCTCAGATAACCTTCGGTGAATCTAATCAGATTGTTCGCTGCTAATTTGCACTCAGAACCTTATCATTCTCAAGTTTTGCTGGAAAATAAATCTACAAGACAGAATAAAGACATTCAAATAAAATTACGCAAAAAAATTGGGTCGATTGATGTTTATCTGGGTCGACTTGTTTCAATCTAGGTCGAGTTATGATGAAGTCGGGGTCGAGTTGTGTGGAGTCTTTGTACAACTCAACCCACATCACCTAGATTTGACCCATATAATTATGACTCGACCCATAGATTATAAACTCGACCAAGATAATACTCAATCCATAATTTATCTTTGCTCGACCCAAAGGTTTCTAATCATTAGGAAAACCACGCATAGACTTGACCCACACTAAACACGTACAACACAATACTCGATCAACACCATGCTCGACCCACACATTCAAATAAATCAATAACATAACTTGATCCATGAAAATTCGAAATCAATAACATAAATTTTAAAGTTTTAGTTTATTGTATATACCACATGGTATGACTATACTCTATTATAGTTCAACCTCCATAACTTGAGTTCTTTTGTCACCTTGATTGCAATCATGATCAGCATCCATCGATGATAATTTTGGTTTTGGGTGGTTTCTCGGATTTCTCAACACATGATTGAAGGGAAGGTCGGGAAGATCTAATGATCGTAGGTAGGTTTCATTTTTTTACTTTTTGTTTATTTTTAAAATTGTTAACTTTTTAAATTATTAATTAAAATTTTAAAATACTATCAGTAAGAATTAAATTTATTAATAACTAAGTAATAAGAATCACTCCTTCCATTCAATTCAACTCACTATGTATCCCGATTTTCTAATTTTTCCATCGGCTCAGATATCGTCCGGCCTGATGTTATTTTTGCAGCGGTAGAATCATACCTGGATTCCTTTTGAGTGTTTTATTGTTGGATTTGAGGTACCAGCGTGTGACCATTCATTTGTTTAATAAATTTTCTCCTGTATATCGAGTTTTCCCCCCTTATTGGTGTAATTATGCCTGATGCGGAGGCAATAGGGGATTAAGGAAGCGTGTCGATTAGGATCGAGCTTATATTCCGTGGATTGGGGGACGTCTAGTTGTTTCGGTTTTGTGATTTGTTTTTTGTATTATCTGATTGGTCTGTGATTTTTCGTTCGGAATTTTGGCAGAATCTGAAAATCCTTTTACTTGCTCGTGAAATCGTGGGAAATCTGTTGCAGTTGTGTACGAACCAGATTTTGCCTGTGCCTGTGTTTTGTAGGTAAAGAAAAGCTCTAATTGCTACATTTTCGGCATTAAGTTTTTCTTTGTGGTTTTTACCATTAGCCGATAGGATTAATTCCTTCTCATATGTTGTTAATCCGTATGTGAATTTCACGATAAATGTTACTTGATTTGAGGAACTGGTTCTGACACGATGATACTTCTGTAGTTTTTTATTTATCTCATGATTCGAAAATTTCTTGCGCTCTTTCAGGAAAAAAAATTAACAGAGGCGATTCCTTTGGATTTTTGAGGCGTGAGTAAGCGAGGAAAATGCCAAAATACAAAGACGAGGCTCCTGCAGTTCGAGTGTATACAGTTTGTGACGAATCCAAGTTTGTGTCTAACGTTTAAGTGCCCTCAAATTCAATATTTTTTTCTTGATTGATTTACTTATGATTTATTAGGTGTCAAAATTACTTTGCCTGAACTGCAGATATTTGATCGTGAGGAACGTTCCGGAGCTTGGCTGTGGTGATGAGTTATTAAAATTATTCTCTACCTATGGCAAAGTTGAAGAGTGAGTGCCTAGTAATTTATATTCAACGTTGATGCATGTTTTAATAATTGGAACTTCGGCAGTTTCCGAATTAGGTTGTCATTTTACACTTTACTCTCCCACAGTTTTCATCTTTTGTGTTTGTTGTTTTATTAGTGTTGCATCAGCGTTATTACAAACAAAGGTTAAGTGTCATTAGGTGGGGGTCTAAATTTTATTATCAGTGACTGAGTAAGATTTTGATGGTCTTGGTGTGTGTTTTACTCAGATGTAAGCCGATGGATGGTGAAGAGTGCGAGGCATTTACTGATGTTTACTGGATTAAGTTTCATCAGATCAACAATGCCAGGTATTTTGGTTACTAAATGCTTATGTTCCATTCTTGAAAATTTATTTGTATTCCTGTCAATCCTTATGTTACTTGGTTAGTTTAGGGAAGAAAATATAGCATATGGCATCACAATAAATAGAATTTGTGGATATATCAGCAGAATAATTTCCCCATGAAGCGTTTTCTCTGGATGGATGCATCCATTGATGCCCATGTGTCCGTTATATTCATTGATATTCGTGATTTGAAATAGGTTTGCCAAAAGGAAGTTGGATGAGTATGTTTTTCTTGGAAATCGATTGCAAGTATCATACGCGCATCAGTATGAGAGCCTCCATGACACAAGAGAGAAGTTAGAAGGAAGGAGAAAGGAAGTGCTGGCACGGCTAAACCGTAAGTGTGCAGTGTAATATAAGTTCTTGAGTTTAAAATTTCTTATTATGGTGGATTTTTTTCATTGTTATTTGATTCTGTGATATTCTTCTGGATCAGCTAGAAACTTTAAATGCTCTTCAGGTTTTGTTAGCAAGCCATTGCCAGTTTCTAATTTAGTCCCGAAGGATTCATTACGAACATCAATTTCAGATCAAAGGTAGTTTTGTAGCCATCACCAGTGAATTTCTTTGGAAAGTCTATATGGTTTTACTATGTGATAAACCTATCCTTTTTCTAGGGAAATAATGAACTCACAAAGTGCAGCTAACAAGCGAGAAACATCTAGCATGTTGATTCCCTTTAATAAGGTTGGTATTCAAGTATGTTTGAGTCCCATCACTAAATGTGTTTTTTTGGTTTGTATACATTTTTACCTAATTCACCAGTTTGTAAAGATATCAGTTTCACTTTTAGTCTCCCTATATCAAGATCTTGCACATAGTTGCTCCCTGATGTAGCATTCATATCATTTTAACACAATATTTGCTCCTACATTTTTGGAGTGTGTCATGGAATCTCTTGATGAAAATATGATTCTATCTTGTCAACTGATGGATTCCTGTTACTTGAATTATAGGAATACTTCCCCTCAGAATCTATGAATCAAACGGTTCAGTTGGTGAGGGAGAAACTAAATAAGGTAAATGCAAAACTGTAATAGACCATCTTATTGGGATGTTTTAGCATTTCAGTGTGTAAATCCACATTTCATGTCTTCTTTCTTTTAGATACAACAACCGAATGTTGCGCATGGAGAAACTAGTTTATCCAAAAAGATGCGTGTTGATAATAGAAGGAGAATCTAAGAACTTGATGAATAGAAGATGTAAGTTTTGGTTTATGCTACTTCACCATTCCTCTATTGAAACTTGAACAGAGATCTTATGCTCTTCAATGGTATTTGTCCCTTTCGTCAAACCAAATACTTTCCTCCAGATCGAGTCTTTACATCTAAACTTCGAGGTATTTGCAATTGTCATTACTATCTTCTTTTATATAAATGATTTATTCTGTGTGTGGGCCCCTAGTCTGATTCAGCAAATTGTTTTTTTTTTAAGGAAAAGGGGGATATGTTTAAACAGTCCCAAGCCCTTGCGTCCAAGTTGGCTGATGTAAGAAACCTTCAAGGCCGAGTCTTGATTTGCGAGGAAACAGTGGAAGAAGGGTTGTTACCCGAGTTCTTTGATTTTTGAAGGTCTGTAAGAGAATGAACTTGGGTGAAGAAAGCTTGAATGCGTTATATATGCTGTATGGATGCAGAATGAAAGTGTGAAGAATGCCCAACAAATTTGCGGTTTATTTATATGTATGTGAATGCATGAGATGTTGGCACTCGTCCATGCAATTTGAAAGTTAATGTTCTCCAAGTAAAACGAATAATTGGTTGCATTTCAAACATCGTGTGTGCACATGATTGATTTGTAATAAAAATTAGTGTTGGACTGTTGGTGAAGGTACCATTTAAAGTCATCGTTTGGATATGTTCGTTAGAAAATGATAGCATTTCTAATATCTGATTTGTCATTTAATACTTATTTTGGAATAACATCAAATGCCCGTACACGGAAAAAATAGATGATAATAATTACAAATTTTGGATAAGTTTATACATATATGTGAGAAAATGATGAAACTAATTGTAGTTTGATTAATGTTATATTCTTATAGAACCATATTCCACCATAAATTTATATAAATTTATCATAAAACAATGATAACTATTATATAAATTTAGTCAAATGGAGGTCAATTTCTGCTTTGACGTAAGACAACCATAAATAAATCATATGAAATTCATGATCAACTATCTCCTCAAATGAGCTGTAATTTTTTTACATTAAAAATTTTCGGAATGGGACAACTCTGATGTATTACAATGGTGTAAAAACAAAATCAACACAATATATTATTATATTATCAATGACAAGATATACAATCAAGTGTTGTATTAGACTCCCTTCTTCACATGTGTTCGAGTAGTTGAAGATCATAGATATATTATGATGTTTTCAAAGTTGTTTACAATATTGTTTTAATGTCGACATAGAGAACAAGACCATAGAAACAACCGATAAATTTACAAGCGAAAATTTTGATTCAAAAGAAAAATATTTTGAAACAGTTTTTTTTAATTGAGATATAACTGTTATAATGATTTTGGTGAATGATTATTATTTTGTTATTATCTAAAAATTTTAATTAACGTATTTGGAAACCAATAAGCATGCCTATCATATATTTAAAGGGTTGTCCCAGAAAATTTTCACTTTTGTCACTCGAACTCGCAACATACATTTTTATCTTCTGAAGCATTTGAGAGATCATTGCAGAGCCTCAAGGTTTCTTTGAACAAGCAACCATACCGCGATGAGGTTTCTTTTGGTCTTTATACCTTGTCTTGCAACCAACAGAGAAAACCTCCCTAGCATCTCCTCACTCAGGCCCATCAATCATACATTCATCCCTTAGCGAAGATGAAATCCTAAGCTTTGACGACATTCAACATGTGGCAAAGGATTTCGGCAAAATGTACCACCTCATGCGTTATGCAGCTCTACATCGAATCTGTTTTCGGCATTTCGTGAATTGTAAAATAGATTTTTGATTGCGGCTTGGCTTCGCTGCAGGAGGCTATGGTCACACCCTAAAGGGTCAGGCACAGGCCTATCAGGGTGTCGTTATCGATATGGAATCACTAAGCGTGCCGAAATGAATATCCTGACATTGCCCGACATTAAAAGATGCGTCAGCTGGTGAACTTTGGATAAATATACTGCATCAGAGTCTCAAACATGGGCTAGCACCAAAATCTCGGATTGATCATCTTCATCTCACGGTTGGGGGATCCTCATCAAATGCTGGATCAGTGGCCAAGCATTCCGAAATGCACCACAGATCAACAATGTCTACCAACCTAAAGTGGCCACAGGTTTGTTATCAAAAGTTCCAACACTATCGAGCTGATTCGAGCTTGAGTAGCATCTTACTGCAGGAACTCAACGCGAAAGAATTTCGATACTTGAGCCCGACTAGAATAGCAGCTGGGGTTGTTAAGTTGTTTTGGTTCAATTCAGAGTATTTTCCCTATAGCCTCCATATGTTGGAAATATGGTAAAAAAGTTTGTTTTGATCTGTACATGCCTAGGGTCATCATAAGTTAATTGAGAAGGAACGAAACTGTTGGCCTGCATATAAAAAAATAAACTGTAATATTTGCTAGAGATTTTTATTTGAAAAAAAGCCTCAAAACAGTCAAACAACAGATTCCATTAATCTGTCTTTCTGTGCAGGTGGAGGAGAATTCGCAACCTGTTCGGAAGTGCATAACGCTGATCTCTTCCATTCAGTTCTTGGAGGATTAGGACAGTTTGGGATCATTACCGAGGCTAGAATTGGGTTAGAGCGATCCCCCAAAAAAATAGGTAGATTTATAACATGTTACTAAAGCTACTGTCATAGCAGCAGACATCAGTTTCTGCGTGTGATGGTCACTCAGACTTTTCTACGTTCACCAAAGATCAGGAGAGTCCAATATCTTCAAAAGATTCTTTTGATTATATAGAAGGGCTCGTCATTATTAATAGAACTGGTTTATTGAACTCTTGGAGATCATCTTCTTAAACCAAAAAACCCTGTGGGAGCAAACCACTTCGTCTCTGAAGGAAGGATTCTGTTTTATCTGGAAGTCGCAGAATACTTCGATCCTGAAGAATCCAAACACATTGATAAAGTGAGACTTGGCAAATCTACACAATGTCTTCAACTCACTACCAAACATTCTCAGCTTTGTTTCTGGTCGTGCAGGACACTGATACCCTCTTATCAAAATTGAGTTACATTAAGTCCACCGTGTTCATGTCGGAAGTCAGCTTATCAAAATGGTTGTGCTGAATCTTTTTGTTCCAAGAAGCAGGATTCATGAGTTTTCGAGGGAAGTTTCTGGAACACTGTTAGAGATACCAGCAATGGTCCTGTCCTGATCTATCCCGTGAACAAGTCGAGGTACCGAATCTCCAGAACATAATGAGGTTTCAATTTCCTACAACAATCTGAATCGATTTTCCATATCTTTCTTTTATCCCAGATGGAATAATCATCCACACATTTCGAGGCAAAATAAATACTCACTTTGGAAATCAGAGGGAGGTTTTCAGCAGGAGGTAACGAACCTATGAGAGCATCAAGTCTTGGTATCTTTAAACCATATGCACAGAACAGCTAATGAAGCCGCACATCACCTGCCACGTAGACCCATGCTATATTCGTCTCATTTTGAATGGTTTTACGGTGGTTTTCTTTCGGTTCTTGTATTATCGGTTTGTTAAGATCATCTTAATGGGTGTCTTATTCTAAAATAATAATAAGAACAATATATTAATATGTTTTTGAATTTTCATTTATTTATTTAGTTAAAAAATTTACAAATAAAAATAAACATGTCTGGTTCGGGTGGACCGTTTTTGAGTTGATTCAGATTTGGTGGAGTAACTAGTTTACATAAATCCGATCAGAATTGAGTGCAGAAGAAGTCTTAATTGTAATTTAGACATATATCCGACGTTTACAAAAATGACCTTGTTTTAATTTGTCTTGTTTTTTAAGAAAACACTGACCAACTTAATTTTCCGTTACTACCCTTCCCAAAACCACTCTAGCTCCCCAGTCCCCACAAGTCCAGTATAGAAGAAGGGAAAAAGAGAGAATATAATAATGATAGATTAAAAAAAAAATACAGTTGTGGAAGCAGACTGTAGCAGTTGGCGCACGTTAAAATACAGCCCACCACCGGCTCACGTTAGCGTGCACCCATGAACAACTCTACCTGTGTCCACGCTCACCTCTACTTCTTCTTTTCTCCCTGCCAAATCTCGCTCTATTTTCTCAATAGGGTTAGGGTTCTCTTCGTATGCTCCCTATCATCCGCCGTATTCTCTCCGCACCAAAAATTTGTCTTGGTTAAATTTTACTCCCCAAATGCCCATCACAGGCCTGGGGTTTTCGCGCTGTTTTGCGAGGACCTGGGCACATGGACACCAAGACGAAGTATACATATGCCAATCTGTTTAATCTCGAGGTAATTTCATGTTCGTGTTTTATCTTCTTAAATTATTATTTTACGTCGCAATTGTGTCATGTGAGTCCTGCCTTGGTGGATGAATGAAGATGGGATTCAGATTAAATTATCTGAAATTAGTTACTTTTGTGTTTTGTTTTGGTGTGGTTTGTTTTCATATGGGCTCCTGCATTTTGATTTTTTGTATTGTTTATTCAAAATTGAGTAAGTGTTCGTCTTTGTGCGAATTTTGTGTTTTGGTAGCCTTTGATGAACTTTCAACTGCCAAAGCAAGACGAGGATTCTGATTGCTTTGAAAGCAGTAGTCAGGATGAGAGCAAAGATAACCAAAGTAAGCACTTTCCTGTACCACGATATATTTTTTTTGTTGGTTTTTATATACATTTTATATCAAACTCTTTTATCCATTATGAATTAAAAGCAAATAATTGAAAAAAGAGCTTTTATATATCTCGTCCACAATTTAGTGAAATATGTGAGCTTGCATTCTTCCGTTATTTATTTCAAAGAACATGGGTTAAATTTTTGGATCGGAAAAGTAAGTGGCGTGTAGTCATTGCCATTTTTTTTCTCCATAATCTCAGGTGAAGCAATAGGGGCAGATGCCAATGGTATAATGTCAGATAGGAGATCGAGGAAGAAGAAGAGGCCGAGTGTGTATGGTAGTGAAGAGGAAGAAGCTGGTAATTATAGTCCCTACATCTCCGAGGAACGGTATCGAACAATGCTAGGTGATCATATTCAAAAGTACAGGAGGAGAGTGAATACCTCTTCTCAAAGTCCAGCATCTACTAAAACTGGGACGCCAGTAATGAAGAGTGGTCTCGGACTAAAAGATCCGAAAATAACTGGTGATAGCAGAGTAGGGTTACACAAGCTTGAACCGGCTTCAGATTTTCTCAATATCAGTTCCCAGAAGTTGGGAAATTATTTAGAATCCGATTTTGGACTGCAGTATGGTGCTTCTAGGTTTGCGTGTTTCCTTTTAATTATGATTCTAAGTCGTTTCACTTTTATCAATTACAAGCATAATTTAATAAGATCGAATCTTTGAAAATAGTTCTCACATTATTGCAGCTCCCAATTAAAAAATGTTGTTTTTATGTTTGATCGAATTATAGTTCTCACATTATTGTCCCAATTAAAAAATGTTGTTTTTTATGTTTGATCGAATTATTTTTGTTTATTGATAATATGCTGACATTTGAATTTTTATTGGCTCAATCGACAATTTCAGTATGAACTGATATGATTTATACGTGTGTTATAACTATTTGTACAAGTTCCTGCTATCATGTACTGAGATGATTGGTTAGTTATTCGGTGACAAGTTTATACTTTTTAACATTGATCAGGCTGGTAAGTTAATCTTTGACCATGTTGGCACAGTAGCATTGTGCTACACTTATGTGCATAGTGAGGCTGTGTCATGTGGGTCAAAATTACACTATCAATGTACTACTTATCTCACTCCCTGGTCCATTAAATCAAAGCATATTGAAGCAAAATTCTGTGTGATGATCACCATTAATAATTATTTCTTCATCCATCCTTATGTTGTTCAGAAATTGAGAGAAACCCATAGTACTTTCTTATAAACCTACTAGAATCTACCACAGACCTATGTGGGAGAAGTTTGGTTCAAGAATAGTTATCTAGAGCTTTTACTCCTTAGGTGGCTCCCCTATATATACTGCTTTGTTCTGAATGACTTCTAAAGCTTCCGAATGACTTCTAAAGCTTCCGTAGTTTCTCTTGGCGCCCAAGCTCTGATCATTTTTGCACACCTGGGGACTGTAGGATTGAGGGTTAATTGAATTGAGACTCTGAATAGTGGGTGGTAACTGTTTCATATTCTCTCCAAGTGGATACGTTGGTAGGAGCATTCATCGCACAATATATACACTATTCAAACCGGTATCAAAGTGTTACAAGATATGTTTACTGCAATACTGGAGAAAGCTAAGAGCAGCGTAGCTTCAAGTTACACTGTGATAGCGTTGTAAAATGGAAAAGATATGTGTAAGCTTCTTAATCAAATAAAAAATTGTAAAAAGATGTTAACTAGGGTCTTTTCAAGTTTCTTGAAAATTGATATTTGCATGAAGAAGAGAAACACTTTATTATCAGGAGGTGAAATGTGTGATAGGTTTAATCATTTATCAGACTGTTGATAGTTTGCAATAACGTGACGATCTATTTGAACAAAAGTAGTTCAAAATAAAATATTTATCTCTGTTCAATATTTTCCAGAATCTGCAAGCTACAAGTCAAGTAGTATATTTGAATGTTACAGCCACTTACTAGTTTAAACAAATAGTTGTCAGTATGTGTTCTGAGATTTTGAGTAATTTAATTGAATGTGGACTTGAATTAGAATCTTAATTCTTGGTGAAAATTGCTGGATAATTGCAGAACAAATCTTGAACCTTCTTTCTTGGATATCGGGGATGGAATCACTTACAGGATCCCTCTACCATATGAAAAGCTATCAGTATCATTGAACTTGCCAAGCATGTCAGACATCCGAGTTGAGGAGTTTTACCTGAAGGGGACTCTTGATTTGGGATCACTGGCTGCAATGATGGCTTCGGATAACAGGTTTCGGCAGAGAAGTAGGGCAGGGATGGGTGATTCCAAGCCCCAGTATGAATCTCTTCAGGCAAAATTGAAAGCGCAGTCAAGTCATAATTCAGCTGAAAATTTTTGCCTAAAAATAAGTGAAGCTGCATTGCAGTCAAATGGTATCCCAGAGGGGGCTGCTGGAGGGATCCGAAGGTCAATTTTGTCTGAAGGTGGAGTGTTGCAGGTCTATTATGTGAAGGTTTTGGAAAGAGGAGATACATATGAGGTTAGCAAACCTTTCTATCTCTAGCCTTATGGCACTGTGAATGCAAATGAATGATGTTAATGTGATGATCTGCAGATTATTGAACGTAGTTTACCCAGAAAACTTAAGGTGAACAAAGACCCTTCGGTTATTGAGAGGGAGGAAACTGAAAAGACTGTAAAATATTGGGTTAGCATGGTGAGGAAAGACATTCCGAAACATCATAGGAATTTCACTAGCTTCCACCGAAAGCAACTGACTGATGCAAAGCGGTTCTCAGAATCCTGTCAGAGAGAGGTACATGCTGCCAGATAGCTTTCTGCATGTATTTTTTCTCTTTTTTACTTGCAAATTTTTTTCGTCATTTTGCTTTGGCGAATATTTATGCTACTTTTTATTGCTCCTGCTTTGCTCCATGGTTTCAGTGTTTTTTCTTTTCAGGTTAAAATGAAGGTCAGCAGGTCCCTGAAATTGATGAGGGGTGCCGCACTCAGAACTCGAAAACTGGCTAGAGACATGCTATTGTTTTGGAAAAGAGTTGACAAGGAGATGGTAAGTATCTTATTGGTTTTGTTTGATGTGAAATCATGGACCACAGTTTTCGTTACAATGACTCTTGCTGGTCATGCCACTGCAATGATGACGATGCCTAAAGAGATTGATAGATCTAGCACCTTTTAATCTCTTTCAGTGGAAGTAACTTGCAAAGATTTTATTTGTGGTGTTTTAGTCTCGTAATGCCCTATTGATCAAAAAATGCTGATCTTTATAATATTCTTTTAGGTGGAAGTGAGGAAACGAGAAGAAAGGGAAGCTGCAGAAGCTTTGAAGCGAGAACAGGAGCTTCGTGAAGCAAAGAGGCAACAACAGAGGCTCAATTTTCTACTTTCACAAACTGAGCTTTACAGCCATTTCATGCAGAATAAGACTTCTCAAACCACTGAAGCATTCACAGCAGGTGATGAAAATTCTGATGATCAAGAAATGCTGTTGGGTTCTTCTGGAGCTCTGCCTGTGGATGAAGATGATCTTGAAGATGCTCAACTGAGAAATGAAGCTCTGAAAGCAGCTCATGATGCAGTTTCGAAGCAGAAACAGATGACGAATTTATTTGATACAGAATGCTTTAAGCTGCGGCAGGCCTCAGAAATAGAGGCCTCCCTGCATGATGCTTCTGTTGCAGAATCGAGCAACATTGATTTATTGCACCCGTGAGTGACTTTTTTCCTCTCTATTGATTCGCTCCACCTCCCTCGCTCCTACATCTAAAATGTTATGATATGAAGACTATGTACTGATGGTCTTTTCATTACGAAACTACTCATTTGTGTTGCTTCCAGATCAACCATGCCTGTGGCATCAACAGTCCAGACACCTGAGTTATTCAAGGGTTCTCTTAAAGAGTATCAGCTGAAAGGCCTTCAGTGGCTCGTAAATTGCTATGAGCAGGTAATTAGGGATTCCTAATTTTGTCCTCTTTAAGAAATCTGCCCACCTTTTACTCCATGGTCGACTCAGATGGATCATTTTCTTCCAGGGCTTAAATGGTATTCTTGCTGATGAAATGGGCTTGGGAAAGACAATTCAAGCCATGGCATTCTTGGCTCATTTAGCTGAGGTAATTAATCAATGATATTTTTTTGTTCATGCTCTTTTTCCTGGTTTTGAATTCATCATTTCGGATGCAGGAAAAAAATATATGGGGACCTTTCCTGGTTGTTGCTCCTGCTTCAGTTCTTAATAACTGGGCTGACGAAATCAGCCGCTTCTGCCCTGATCTGAAGACTCTTCCATATTGGGGTGGTCTTCAAGACCGCACAGTACTTAGGAAGAACATTAATCCAAAGCGTCTTTACCGGAGGTGATTTCCATTCTGAGCCTTTCTATTTATTAGCTGTTATTCTCATTCATCTATGTATCAGATGTACCTTCGCAGCATAACATATTCACAATATCTATGACGTTGATTTAACATGTTTAAATCAATTTTATTTTGTACCCCACATACTTAATGTATGACGATGATTGAGATGGGTATTTGGTATACCGACTTGAATTGTGAGGTTAAATGATGGAATTCCAAAATGATTTGAAGTGGGATCTAGTTTTTGGTACTTTGCTAGAAAGTCATTTTAATTTTTAATACACCTTGATTTTATTTTTCTTAATGTGAAGGATGTTTAAGTAAGAGAGAATGAGAGATCAGTTGACTAGGTAATTTGTTTGAGGATTTGAATTTCTATCTATGTCTAATTATAATACCCAGGTCCTTGTGCTATCATCATGTAAAGGTACAACAATATTTACACCAGTAAGATATAAATGAAAATGTTTTCAGGGAAACTAGCATCTTCCAAAAGTGCATGGTACAGTGCATAGGGCTCAGCCTGTATAATCTCATGAACTCTGGAGTGGGTGTTGGACTTGGGCTAAATGACTCTGGAATGGTGTTATGCCAGAAATTTAGGGGCAGGTGTCTTCAACTATGCTTTTGTTTAGGGAATTTGACAGTGTGTTGTTTACTGCAAATTCTACCCCATTAAATGAAAATATACAGTCTTGTTCTTCTCATTAAACTGGCAATTATATATGTTGCACAGTCACTCTTCGGAAAATTCAAATACATGGACTTAAATTTGTTTAAGAATATGATTATTATCATCTCAAATAATTGTCAAAATTAAGATAATTTAGTTTAGCATCTGATGTGGAAAAGTAGAAGTTCTGCTGTTTCATGTATTTTAGGTCTTCACAAGTGCTCTTATCTGTTCACATTTCTGAACTGGTACTCCTCGTCTCTATGAAGAAATTTGACTTTCTGTAGTTTCTTTATTGTGCAGTGCATGAATTCCTATTGCACTCTTTTGCTTCTATTAATGAAATATAATTAACTTGTCAGGAATGCCGGATTTCACATTTTAATTACCAGTTACCAACTGCTAGTTTCCGATGAGAAATACTTTCGGCGTGTTAAGTGGCAATATATGGTGTTGGATGAAGCCCAGGCAATAAAAAGTTCAAACAGGTTTGACCATTTACATTTGCAATACTTTTGGGTGGCATAAAGATATATAACTTGAAGTATTTAAACATCAAAGTTTTAAAGTTTTAATTTTATGTCCTGTGAATTCTACCTACTGGCTAGGAGAAGAATGCATACTGACGTGAAACAAAATTCTTAATATTATTGTTTTGTTGAAAATGATGCTTGTTATTAAATTTTGAATGTTGTATTTATATGTTTGAAATGACTGACTGAGGGAAAAAAGAAAGAAAAGTGCCGAGTGTAGTAAATATGTTTTAAAATTTTAAATTCAATTGAAATGTTTCACATTTAAAAAAAAAATGAGTTTAATAAACCTTGCATCATATTTTTGCCTTAATTATTGCTCATTCTTAAGGTTCAGAACTTTATCCGCAATGCAGAGATTTATTAAGCAGTTCCCTAAACCAATTGTTGCAATCTTCAATCCTCCAAAACCAATTGCTAATAGGAAATTTTGTTAACTGAAATAGAAAATACGCATGAGGTCACGGCTGAACAGGGTATCGCCAGTTTGGAGAACTGGAAAATTATGGAATCTTAACAGTGCAACGGTATTTTTTTCTGGTTGTTTGACACTTGCATAGTTATGGTAACCATAATCCGCTCTTAAAAATGCTCATTTGATGGTTTCTGGGCTACTTTTACGAGCTAATTTGATGGTTTCTTGGGCTACTTTTACGAGCTATTTGATGGTTTCTTGAGCTACTTTTGTTCCTTACCTGATTAATAATATTTTGTTTTATGGGTTTATATCAAAGTACCTTATACATTTTATTATTGAAAGCATAATCAGTTTGCATAAATATAAATAATTGATTGTAGTCGATTATGTTTCTGACAGCATAAGATGGAAGACACTCCTCAGTTTTAATTGTCGGAATCGTCTGCTTCTAACTGGTACTCCGATACAAAACAATATGGCTGAACTGTGGGCTCTTCTACATTTTATTATGCCAACCCTATTTGATAGCCATGAACAATTCAATGAATGGTTCTCAAAAGGGTATGTTTCTCTGTTTAGATGTTAGTATCTTAGAACTTCACATATCATTTTAAACACTATTTTCATTACAAACAGAATTGAGAGTCATGCGGAGCATGGTGGTACATTAAATGAGCACCAGCTTAATCGTTTGGTGAGTACTTTACATCTCTTTCTACAGTATTATATTTATGCCGCATGAACTACAATACACAGGCCATTCTCATATTCGGCTGGATAATGTAACAATTGCTTAATGCCATTGATTATATTTGATGCTACTAAGCTGTAGGTGACATTGAGCTCAACTATCTCCTCAGCTCTCATCTCTCACTTATTTCCGTGTAAAGCTCTGGTTTGTAAAAAAGGGTTGTTTTTTATTTCCTTGAAGTGACATACGTTGTAAGATAGTTTTCTGGAATCGTTAGAATTGGATAACGTAAGGTGTTTCGGACTTATGCATTTTTGCTTTCTGATATTTTGTTAGCCTTCCTTTGCCTCACCCAATTTTTCTTGAGAACAGCATGCAATTCTGAAACCTTTCATGCTGCGGCGTGTGAAGAAGGATGTGATCTCTGAGTTGTCTGGCAAAACTGAAATTACAGTACACTGTAAACTAAGTTCTCGTCAACAAGCTTTTTATCAGGCCATAAAAAACAAGATATCCCTGGCTGAGTTATTTGATGGGAATCGTGGACATCTCAATGAGAAAAAGCTTATGAATTTGATGAACATTGTTATCCAGCTGAGGAAGGTAAACTTTTGTTTCTACTGTTGTATACTGTTACTTTTGAGGACTTAAGACAGCCTTCTCTATTAAATACATGGTACCTCATTTGACCAAAGTACAACTTGCCCTTTATTAAAATTCAATTACCTTTTCTAGAAATGGGGTTCTGCTTGTGTACTTCCTGAAAATGGAACTCGAGACTTTAACATGGATGAGGGAAATATCATTTGAGTCCTTTTGGATATCTAATAATATTGATATTACCTCTTTGAGTTCAGATTTTTACTTTGGCCGTGGTGTTCTTTCTGCATGTGCAGGTATGCAATCATCCCGAGTTGTTTGAGAGAAACGAGGGAAGCTCTTATTTTCATTTTGGTGATATACCAAATTATCTTCTTCCTCCACCCTTTGGTGAATTGGAAGACATTTGTTATTCCGGTGGTAGAAATCCCATTGTATACGAGGTAATTGAGAAGTTTGTTATATGTTACTAACGTTCATTGTAAGGCACACCATTGTGCTTTACAGGTTCCAAGTTTTCTCCCATTTTCTATGAGCTTGTTTTCTATGGCTGGAAAAGCATACACATATAGATCTATAGCAGGTTTAGCAATTAGGCTGAATTTATAATGAAGCGTCCCCTATGCGATATAACTTGCATGCTGTCTCTCTGATTTTTTGACTTGCGGTTTTAAACATCATTACATTATCATTTTATAAACTGATTTTGTTTAGATACCAAAACTCGTGTACCAAGAAGTTGTTCGTGATTCCAAGTTGAACAATTCTCAATTAGGCAAAAGGTTGAGTGGAGTGTTAAATGCGAAACTTTTTGACATATTTTCTCCAGAAAATATATGTCGATCCACACTGCAGCCAGATTACAGTTCAGATGGTACTTCTTTACTAAGTGGAACATTTGGTTTTTCGCATCTCATTGATTTGTCGCCAGCGGAAGTTTCATTCTTGGCAATGGGGTCATTTATGGAGAGACTATTGTTTCATGTCCTGAGATCGAATCAGGAATGTATGAATGGATTATTGGACATGTTAATGGAAGATGAAGATTATAGTGACTGCACTCACATTGGCGAGGAAAAGGTGAGAGCTGTCACACGGATGTTGCTAATTCCATCTAAATCAGAGACAAATTCTCTAAGAAGGAAATTTTCATCCGGTGCTGGGAATGCTCCTTTCGAGGCTCTAATAACGTCTCATGAGGACAGGCTTCTACATGATATTAAACTTTTGCATTCAGTATACTCTTTCATCCCCAGGGCTAGAGCACCTCCAGTAAGGACTATCACGCATTTGACATATTTGTATTGTTCTTAACTAATGATGAATTTGTGAGTGTTGATGTTTAACTTGAAATGTAATGTTTACTATCAGATAAATGCCCATTGTCCTGATCGAAACTTTGCATATATGATGACTGAAGAGTGGCATCATCCATGGCTTAAAAGATTGTTGACTGGGTTTGCTCGAACATCCGACTTTAACGGTCCAAGAAAGCCAGGAAATACTCACCATTTAATACAAGAGATTGATGCTGATTTACCAGTTTCACAACCTGCTCTTCAGCTTACTTACAAGATATTTGGGTCTTGTCCGCCCGTGCAACCATTTGACCCAGCAAAGATGCTTACAGTTAGTGAACCACTCAAGTCTGTATTCACAGTTCTATACCTTTGAGTGCTTTAAACTTTCTTTGTCATGTCGTCAGGACTCTGGGAAGCTTCAAACACTTGATATTTTACTGAAACGTTTGCGTGCCCAGAACCATCGTGTGCTCCTCTTTGCTCAAATGACGAAAATGTTGAACATACTTGAGGTAAGTTGAACTAATTCTCATTGAGTTGCTTTGTTATTGATATGACAATTCCACATTACTAAATTGTGAATTACTTGTGCTCTCTAAATGTGTCTGGAGGAATCCTATTTGCTGTTTTTGGCCTGGGACGAGCTGTCCTGGTAAAATCGTCCATTAATCTAAACCTTTTTTACACAATAATCAATACCCTAGTTACTTCAATTGTGTTATGCAATGTCAAGCTAACCTTTTTAATAGGTTACATAAACTGTGCCCTGTACAATAGGCATTGACATATTATCACTGTAATCATTATTGATTTAAACTGTTCCAAAAGCTATCATGATATCGAAATTAAGTGTGGATATTTGAAATTTCTTACAAGTTGTAATAGTGATATTTCCATCGGTCAGATGGCATAGAAACTAGTAAAATACTGGAGCATAAATTTATATATTAAAGTAATAAGGGAAAAAGTTTGTTTCACAACACCAGGAAAATGTGGTTCAAATTATTATCTGCATATAGAGTTAGCTTTTAACTAAAGAAACTACCAACAAATCTTTTCCATAAGTTTTCTTATGGTTTTATTACTTAAATTGTAATTTGATTTATTTCGTCTGGAGCAACTAATATTTTCTCATTTTCTTAAAAAATAAGAGAAAAGTTACCATAAAATTCTTGTGTTTCAGGGCGTGGGCTTGTTAGTATGGAAATTAAAACCATGGTCGTGTCTATTTCAGTTAGTTTAAGCCCTTGAATAACCAATCAGGTTTAGATTAAGATGTCTCACCACCTGTAGGAAAATATTTTTGAATGATCAAGATGATTTACTGGCCAATGTGAACATTCTTTTGGCAGTTTATTTCTAAATTTTCATAGAATTTTCTTACTGGACATGGTGCCTATATGACAACTTTCTTTGCAGGATTATATGAACTATAGAAAATACAGGTACCTTAGGCTCGATGGATCTTCCACAATAATGGATCGTCGAGACATGGTCAATGACTTCCAGCATCGGTTTGTTCTCAGTTCTCCTGGTTTTATTTCGTCCATAAATATAAGTTATACTGACATGACCACAATACACGCCCTATGCTGCAGAAATGACATATTTGTGTTCTTGCTGAGCACGAGGGCTGGAGGGCTTGGAATCAATTTGACTGCTGCTGATACTGTCATATTTTATGAAAGTGATTGGAATCCAACGTTGGATTTACAAGCAATGGACAGAGCTCACCGTCTGGGTCAAACTAAGGAGGTTAGTTTTTTTTTTTTTATTTTACTTGCTCTTGGAAATAAATTACTTTGGCCAGCTTATATTTTTTGCTTCATTATGGTTTTCTTGGGAATGATCTTTGGTTAAAGCAATGGGATATCTTTATTTTAATGTTTTGATTTTAGTGTTCTTTATGGTTGTCTTTCCTAAGCAATGAATATAAGCTCACAAGTTAATATTATGGCAGCTAGCATCTATCTGCAACGAAGCATTATTTGTTCATATTTGATGAAATCGTGTATATTTCCCTGACAAAATATTTTAAAGTATGAGAATGACTTTATTTCTCAAAACCTTCACGATACGGTTTTCCTCTCTTCATGTATCCCGGTTTTCAAATTTAACCTTTTGATTTTCTCCGTCTGTTATTGTTTACATATTTTTATATCTTGATTTCTGAACATCGAAACATGTGTTTTCTTCATGCAGGTCACTGTTTATCGCTTGATATGTAAAGAAACGGTGGAGGAAAAAATTTTGCAGAGAGCTAGTCAGAAAAGCACCGTGCAGCAGCTTGTCATGACAGGCGGTCATGTTCAGGGTGATCTTTTGGCTCCTGAAGATGTTGTATCATTATTGATTGATGACACGCAGCTCGAACAAAAACTAAAAGAAGTTTCGCAACAGGTGGTAAATAATGCCTTGAAATCATTCTTCTTATATTAAAATGTACTTGTAATAATACTTGTCTTTATTCTGTGACCAGGCTAAAGATAGACAGAAGAAGAAAGGTGGAACGAAGGGCATACGAATTGATGCAGAAGGGGGTGGTGCATCTATTGAGGATTTCACAAACGCTGGGTATGGCAGTGAACCTGAGCTTCATGAACCCAATAAACCAAAACCTACCAACAAAAAGGTGATATCCAACATCATTTTGAATCTTTGATTGTAAATTGTAAATTGTAAATTTTCCCTCTTCCAAGATACCATTTATCTGGGTAAATATGGTTACCGACTTTCTTGATCTCTTAAGACGTGTAAGAAGAGTCTGATTCGATTAATTTCAGCATGTGTTTGTGTAGTTTCCATTTTGATGCCAAGATGTGTGTGCAGAGGAAAGCTACAACGGACAAACAAGTGCAGCAAAAGTCAAAGCCACAAAAGAGTTCTAAATTTGTTGATTCATCATCTCCCAAACTTATGATGATGGACCATGAACCTGATGTTCCTACACAAAACAGCGACACCCTGCAGCAGCAAAAACCAAAGAGGTTGAAAAGGCCGACGAAGAGCTTAAACGAAACAATTGAGCCTGCATTTACAGCCATCCCTCCTGTATTTCAAGACCAGAATCAAATTGCACCAGTTCCCTGAACCAGCACAGGGGATACTCCAATCTAAACTTCCTAGTTTTGTATATTGAACACTGGCTGCTGAAGAAGGTTACCGGACCAATGTACAGGAGACAAGAGAGCTTCCCCTTACATTTTTGGTGGTAGGATGAAGGTCATTGAGGGAAATTGAATATACAATGTATTATTTTGGTAGGATGTTACTAGCAGATATTGAGCGAAAAATTAGAAATTTTAGTTCCAGTGTATAGAAGAAATAGTTCCTATTTAGTAGAAACTCATATTAATGTAAAAAAAAAAATCATGGGTTAAATGGAAACGGAGCATTCGAATATTTGCGCTCGAAAGTTTAAACTTGCAACTCATGTTCTAATACGTGACTGTAGTCTATCAATTGTAGCATTTGTTGTCAGCCTCTATCATAAAAGTTTTAATTTCATAATCATGTAGTACTAATCTTATATTGTGAAATGAAAAACATCATTTTTAATTGTAGCATATTTCGGTCAGTTGCTTAATTTCTGGGAGAAAATTTCTTCTCACCTGTATCTATGGCTTACATTCTATACAACACCGTAAGCCTCTTTGGGAGCAATTGAGGCATATTGGGCAACAACAGATTACTTTACCTTGGGTTGTCCTATTTTAATTCTGTTCTTACTCCTGATGAGAAACATGGTGGCGAAACATGGTGGCCTTCTTGTCACCAACAGGGAAATTCGTGATCTTGCTGATTGTGTGACTTCTCTGGAACTTTTTGACACGCAGCATGTAGGTTGTTTTTATACCTGGTCCAATAACACTGTGCATTCCAAAATTGATAGAGTGATGGTTAATTCGACTTGGCTGCAAGATGATATTGACATATATACTGAATTTTTACCACCTGGTTGCATTTCTGATCATTCTCTCAGTATCACTACTGTTTTTCGTGAGTCTAGGCGCAGAAATCCCCCCTTCAAGTTCTATAACATGTGGGCTGCTCATGACGAATTTGAAAGCATTGTTCAGGCACATTGGGTCTTTTATGGCAGAGGAACGGCCCAATTTGTGCTAAAAAAAAAAGCTTTCTAATCTCAAGAAGGCGCTGAAAACACTGAATAGCCGTTGCTTTAGCAGCATCTCTTCACGTGCAGCTACTGCCAAGAAAAACCTCGATGATATACAATTACGTCTCCTTAATGGTGATATTGTTACAGAGGACATAAAAGAAATTCGTGCAAAAACAGAATTTTTATTGCAAGCTGAAAACATGTTCTTGATGCAGAAATCTAAATGCTATTTTCTGAAAAACATGATCGATGCACCAAATTTTATCATGACCTCATCAAGCGTAATACGAAGAAGAACAAGATTATTGTTATCACCACCTCGGATGGTACGTATTCTTGTGATGTGAATATTATTTCTAATGAATTTATTAAGCACTTTTCAGATTTGTTGGGCAAGAAATCTGCTAGAATTCCCACGGTAATTGATTGGATGGAGGATGGACCGAAACTCTCTAGGACAAATGCTGAAAAACTTACTGCTGATATTTGTATGGAGGATGTCTTTGATGCACTTGCCAGCATTGACAACGATAAAGCGCCGGGGCCGGATGGGTATGGTGCTCTCTTTTTCAAAAAAGCTTGGCATATTGTTGGTATGGATGTGTATCTCGCTGTCCAAGAATTCTTTAAGAATGGGAGACTGTTGAAACAACTGAACCATGCAGCCATCTCATTGGTCCCGAAATCTAAAGATGCAACCAAGGTTACTGATTTTCGTCCCATATCTTGCTGTAATGTTATTTATAAAATCATTTCCAAGGTTCTTGCTCGTAGGCTGGTCCCGATTCTGGATGGCCTTATCGACCTCTCCCAAGCTGCGTTCATACCAGGGCGTTCAATTGTTGAGAACATTCACTTGGCCCAGGAAATTATGAAAGGTTTTAATAGGGCCAGAAACCCCCCCCCCCCCGGTGCGTCATTAAGGCAAGGCTGATCTTCACAAAGCTTACGATACATTGAATTGGGATTTTATTAAGGACATGTTATTACTGCTTGATTTTCCTGCACCATTTGTTAATTGGATTATGGAATGTGTTACAACTACATCCTTTTCAATTGCGTTAAATGGTGAAATGCACGGGTTCTTTGTTGGGGAACGAGGCATACGTCAAGGGGACCCCCTCTCCCCATATCTCTTTGCTATTTGTTTGGAGATGTTATCTAGAGGTATGAAGAGGATGTTGGCTGACCCTCGGTTTACATTTCATCCACGTTGTTCCCCTATAAAGCTTACCCATTTGGCTTATGCGGACGATTTACTGTTTTTTTCATATGGTGATCCCTTGAGTGTTAAATTGATGGTGGACCAACTTCAGGAGTTTGCAAACATGAGTGGACTGCAAGTTAGTGCTCATAAATCGAATATCTATATTGCTGGTGTATCTGATTACAGGAAACAAGAAATTTTGCGCTCCACGGGCTTCAACGAAGGAACTCTCCCGTTTAGATATCTCGGAATCCCTCTTGCCTCATCCAAATTGCGTCGGTCTGATTACAGGGAGCTTATTGATGGTATAACTACCAGATTATCACTATGGCCTAAATGCACCTTGTCTTATGCAGGGAAGGTTGAACTCATACGTTCGGTACTACAAGGAATTGAATGTTTTTGGTTATCTATATTGCCTATTCCTTGTTATGTGATTGATAAGCTTTATTCTCTCGGTCGTAAATTTTTATGGAATTGTGCACATCCACCAATTGCTTGGGCAACCTGTTGTAAATCTAAAGCTGATGGTGGGTTAGGCTTGAAAGATTTGAGAATTTGGAACAAAGCTCTCCTGGTTCGATCACTTTGGAACGTTCAGGAGAAAAAGGACACTATGTGGGTTAAGTGGATTAGCTGCCATTATGGAGATTCAGTCTGGGATTGGAAAATTCGCAAAGATGATTCAATTCTATTCAAGAAGTTGGTCTCGATCAGGGATGATATTGTCACAACTGTTGGTTCATAGGCTGCCGCACACCTCACATTGCGCAAGTGGTTTACAACAAATAATCTGGGCGTGCAATCTGCTTATGAATTCTTCCAGCAAGGTGCAGGTATTTGGCATTGGAAACCTCTTATATGGAAACAATGTATCCTACCAAAACATGCATTTGTGTTGTGGCTGTTTGCACATCGAAAACTGCTCACTCGTGATAGACAGCCTTACATATTAGACAAAAATTCTGCCTTCTGCCAGGAAGATCTCGAAAATCACGATCATTTATTCTTTAGATGCAAGTTTGCTTGTGATGTATGGCTAGGAATTCGAAGATGGCTTGGTATCCATAATGTGTTTGTTACACCAAATGGTTTGCTCAAATTATTTCGCAAGCAATACCTGAGAAACAAGTATGATTCACGACTGAAATGTGCTGCTATTGCTGCTACTATCTATCATATATGGAATGCTAGGAACAGAAAGTTTTCTGAAGGCCAAACCTTGTGTGCTAATGCTGTTGTACGATCCATTCAAATATTCTCATACAGATTTGTTAGTACATAGGTTTGATCTTGTTGTTGTTATGCCTTTGAAACAATATTGTTTGTAATAGTTTGCTCCTGGGCATGCCCAGTGTATCATGTAAACTTTCTTTTTTACCCAATTGATATGATAACATATTTTCATGTCAAAAAAAAAAAAAAATTGAATATCGTAGTACTAAAAAGTTCAAAACCTAAAACTATAGGAAGTTTCAGAATACTTCCACGTCGTATCTAGAAAGTAAAAACAATTGAAATGATTCATATCTTGGATTCTGAAGAACACAGATTTGAAATTTCGCATCTTACAAAATCATATCTGTTTGATTATAACTGGCATGTTAGGAGGCTAGAATTACATTTTGTATAATTTAGATGATTAAACGAATTCTGTTGCAAGACTATCTACATTTTTTAAGATCACTTTAATTAGCTAGTCTTGCAACAAAATTCGTTTAATCATCTACATCATGTCAAAAGTAATTCTAGCCTCTAACATGTAATCAACAATTACAGATATGATTATAAATTATAATGATTACTTGCGTATTCTATTTTTATAATTTATCACAGATAACAACGATAATAAACTAAACCCAATTATTTTGACTCATTCGAACACTGCCACAGGTTAGTTTACACGATTGATATGAGAAACGAATGAATCGAGCTCGAGTCGAGAAACACCGCCTTCCTCGGTCGACTGTCGCATGGCGGCACCCAACTTCTGAGCCCTCTTCCTTATCTCTTTCCCATCTTCTGATGCCATCAATGTCTTCAAAACATCCGCAAAAACCGAGGCCCTCATCACTTCTCCACTTGGATCCCATTCCCTCACAATGATCCCCACTTTCAATATCTCAGTTAATAGGAAAGAATTTCGTGGTTGGTCTGAGTGCATGGGCCATGCTGCTATTGGCACACCCATTGTGACACTTTCGATGCATGAATTCCACCCGCAATGGCTCATGAATCCACCCGTCGCAGGATGGGCAAGAATTTCCGGCTGTGGTGCCCAATCTCGCACCACAACCCCAACACCTTCAACCCTCTCTTCGAACCCTTGTGGCAGTTGTGCTCGCCTCATTTCTCCAGTAAAAATGTCTGCTTTGTCCGCATCTCTTAGAACCCAGATAAACTTCTGTCCGCTTTGCTCTAATCCCAACGCCAGCTCTTTTATGTCTTCATCCGAGAGAGAAGTCGTAGTCCCAAATGATACATAGATGACAGAATTCGGCTCCTGTTGATCAAGCCACTCTAAACATTTTGGTGGGTTGTCGCGTGAAGGCATATTGGGTGGGATTATTGGTCCAATGGCCCAACTCTTTCGATCACCAACAATCTCTTTATCCGCCAGAAGGTCCAAAAACGGGCCTTCCATCAATCTGGTGGAGTTGTATATATCTCCAGCTCTATACTTCAAATGCTCAGATTGTAGAGCTAAAAACTCCACGGCATCATCTGATGCACACCCTTCAAAAGGCGGTATCTCTTTCGGAAGCTCGAGTGGAAACCGTCTCCCCATTTTCTCAAAGGTATGAGTTGCCTCGGTAAAGACAGAGAAACAGTTGAATGCGTAGGACTCTGCATTTGGTAAGGAGGCAACATCTTGGACTATTAAAGCCATCATAGGGTCGTGTATAACAACAATCCTCTTATACTTGTTGGCTATTTCTCGCAGGAATTCAAAAGTCGGCTGTCGTTGGCTCAGCGACGCGTCCCAGGCCGGTTGGAGCTGCCCAGGGAATTTTCGGGAAGAATCAGGCTTAGGAGAAGGGGATTCAAAACTTGGAGTTGGGATGTCGTGAAACTGGATCTTGGACAAATCCTGGGGACTTAATCCATTGGCACGAACTCTGGCCTGGCGATTGTGGACAGCAGATCCGATGTAGTGTACTTGAAGCCCTTTATTGGATAGCAAGCATGAGAGTTGCATGAGTTGATTGAGATGCCCTTGAGCTGGAAATGGCACCATTACTACTGCAACTTCACCTGCTTCACCATTTTTATGGATCAAGCTTCCCATTTTGCAACAGATCGATTCGAAATGAATTAGATAAGTTCTGTGAGTTTTGCGGGATGGCTATGGCTGGGAACCCATATTATATATCCATGAAAATTTCAGATTGTGGGGGGTCCATGTTTAATTATTCTATCTAACCAACAGTATTAATCCATTTTATAATCCACAAAATCTATTAATCAAATCACATATTTCATTTCATTCAATGTTTTAGCTGAATTCTCTATTTAAAAAAGTACATATATTTCTATGTCTCTGCAAAACTCTAACTCGAAAGGTGAATTATAAGCAACCTCATAAATAACAATCTTTTATCAGCATACCTCAAATTATTTAGTCCAACTTAAACTCTATTTATATATATAATACCAGTAGATGGCATATTAAAAAAAAAAGAACTACATTTTAACAAATATTGTCGCGATTTCTATAGCTATCATCATAATGAAAATATCTTTACGTTCTTCAACATGATAGCTTCTACTAATATTTAATATTATCTTGGTGCTCAATCTGATCAAAAAATGGAACTTTGCAGTGCGTGGTACCATGCAATTCTTGTTTGTGTCTTTGATACACGTACACATACATGTGTATCACAGTATACAAAAGCTGGAATTTTCATTCAATGGCGAAGCAGATCCATCGTCCATGTGACCAAAAATGGTTTAGGAATGGCCCTCTTGTTATTAGTTTTTTTATTGAAAAAATTGTAGTTAAAAAGAAAATTATAGTTGTCAGATTTAATTGAATCAATATTCTGGAATTCCAAAAGTTGGTTGAGAGACAAGTCTTTGTAAGTAATTTATGGTTGTCAACAAAACATATGATGTGTGGCCTGTAAGAACCCTATTTTCCCACACAATCCTTCGTCGTCCCTTGCAACTAAATATGCCCTCATAACTTTCGGCCTTCATGGTCTGGCACGTGTAGTTTACTCTACAACTTCTAAAGTAGGATTATTTGAATTTGGTTATGCCACGACTCATTCTAATCTATGTCCCATAACATATTTTTATACAAGAAAACTAAAAAATATAAAGTCAATCAGATGATTAGATGAGTATCTTGTAAGAATTCTTACATCGAAAATATATCATATACCGTGCCCGATGGGCATCCTACACACACGACCAATTCTCAAGTTTGTCGATTAACATAGTAACGTAACTAATTTGTGAAGTGATAATCATTTGTGGCGACATGAATTTATATTTTTGATCTCTTTGTCAAATATTAATAGTTGTTATGACTTATATGTCGGAAATAGTTATTCATTTACTGGCTCTTCAAAATCTTTCAATTGTATATTGCTCATGCCACTAGAAGATCAATCAAAACAGAGAATACTCGTTTATTATTCTTGCGACAAGGGGTGAAACCATAATATAGTTCTGGATAGGGGGTGCGGTATTAAATTGTTAGTCTCCATTTTTCTGATAATTGTTTAACTTGTGAATTTACAAGAATTGACTGAATGGAATTAGTTTGACAAATTACATTGTTCAGATAATTCTATGAAATTGGACATGGCCCAATATATATCATTGAATCTGTATCTTTGATCTTTACCAAAAGCTAGAAATATAAGAGGAGATAAATTTTTTTTACAGGATTATCCTGGTCCTAGTCCTGGTCCAGGTAAAGAGTCTAGTTCAAAGATAATAAATTTAAGAGCAAAAAACTGGGGAATATTAAAGATAATTTTATCGATGACAATCATGAGACTGAGATCACGGGGGTTTTTATGGATTAGGGAATACTGAGCACATCTAAGACAAGAAAGATGATGAAACTTTAGAGGAAAATTGTGAATGTCACAGAGTATTGCTGTGTATAAATTAGTTTACACTATTGATATGAGCAACAAATGAGTCCAGCTCGAGTCGAGAAGCACCACCTTCCTCTGTCGACTGTCGCATGGCGGCACCCAACTTCTGAGCCCTCTTCCTTATCGCTTCTGATGCCATCAATGTCTTCACAGCTTCCGCAATAGCCGAAGCCTTCAGCACTTCCCCACTTGGATCCCATTCCCTAACAACAATCCCCACTTTCCATATTTCAGCTATGACGAAAGCATTTCTTGGTTGGTCTGAGTGCATTGGCCATGCTGCTATTGGCACACCCGCTGTAACACTTTCCATGCACGAATTCCACCCGCAGTGACTCATGAATCCACCAGTCGCCGGATGGGCAAGAATTTCCGGCTGTGGCGCCCAATCTCGCACCACAATCCCAACCCCTTCCACCCTCTCTTCGAACCCCTCTGGCCTCCCTTCTCCAGTGAAAATGTCTCCTTTATCCGCATCTCTGAGAAGCCAGATGAACTTCTGTCCACTTTGTTCTAAGCCCAACGCCAGCTCTTTTGTCTCGTCATCCGAGAGAGAGATTGTTGTCCCAAACGATACGTAGATCACAGAATTCGGCTCCTGTTTATCAAGCCAGTCTAAACATTTCGGTGGGCTGTCGCGTGAAGGAAAATGGGTAGGTATGATTGGTCCAATCGCCCAACTTTTTCGATCACCAGCAATCTCTCTGTCCTCCAAAACGTCCAAGTAAGGCCCTTCTATCAATCTGGATGTGTTGTATATATCTCCAGTTCTCAACTTCAAAGGCTCCGACTGTAGAGCTATAAACTTAGTGACATCATCAGAAAAACACCTTTCAAAAGGTGGAACTTCTTTTGGAAGCTCGAACGGGAGCCGTTTTCCCATGTTTCCCAAGTGGTGAATTGCTTGAATAAAGGTAGATATACAGTTGAAAACGTAGGATTCTGCATTTGGTATGGAGACAACATCCTGGACTACAGAAGCCATTAAAGGGTCATGTATAACAACCACCCTCTTACATTTCGTGGCCATGTCACGCAGGAATTCGAAAATCGGCTGCCTCTGGCTCAACGAGGCGTCCCAGGCCGGTTGGAGCTGCACAGGGTACTTGCTGTAAGAATTAGGATCTGGAGAAGGTGAGTCAAAACTTGGGATTGGGATGTCTTGAAAATGGATCTTGGATAAATCCTGGGATTTCAATCCGTTGACACGAACTCTGGCCTGACGATTGTGGATGGAAGATCCGATGAAGTGTACTTGAAGCTCATATCTGGATAGCAGGCAAGAGAGTTGGACGAGCTGATTGAGATGCCCCTGAGCTGGAAATGGCACCATTACTACTGCAACTTTAGCTGCTTCATCATTTTGATCCACCAAGCTTCCCATATTTGCAATGGTAGGAGAGAATTTTTTTCGTGTCCGGATAAGAAATATTCTCTCGGAGTTAACAGGGATGACTGGAGCTAATATCTTGGAAAATCGATTTGGATATGGTAAAAAATACGAAATATTTTAAAGAGGTGTAGAATTACTCAAGTGTCACACTCTTTCAACTTCTTAACAATTTATCATTTCAAGTCATGCCTAGATATACAAATTACTCAAACATAAATTCAAGGTCAACAAAACCTAAATTAATAATATTTTCAATGCTATATTCAAACATGAGATCCATGGTAAGTATATAAAATGATAATTGAAACTTTAAACTATTTATCTCCTTGATTATTTACCATTTATGACTCATTGGTGTTCATTTAAATAACTTTTATAATGAATTACTAATATAAAAATTAAGACTGTATTATCAGGAAAAATAATCAACCAGACATAACTAAATAAATTAATCATCCAATTATTTAATCCAAACATAAGCTCTATTAAAACATTATCACATAAAGTTTGTGTGAATAAACAATATGAATAAATAAATAATTATAATCGTTAAAATTTTTGGCATCATCCTGTTTCGAGAAAATATGGGAATCACAGATTTAAAGAGTCATAGTTCGACCAAAAATACCACAAAGTCAGTCCGCCCTTATATTAAATTCTTGGGTAATATCTTAAAATTGAGCTGGAAAATTTGTGAAAATGGGTGATTTTTACATTGAGATATGGTAGAATATGATTAATAATAAATAATATGATTATAAAAGGATTGAATTGGGTAGAGAATAATGTTGGATAAGATTTTCGATATCACATTACTCCAAACGAATATGGATTATGATAGGATTATGAATACTATATCCGGAGAAGACCAAGAACCATGTCTAATATAATGGAAGTTGGCCCTTTTATATGTTCACAATATCCAAGATATCATGATCCATGTGATGTATTTCCATGTGGATCTTGGAATTTTAATGGGCATGGATCCGTCATATTTTATGGTGGATTCCACTTGGTGTCTTTAATCGATCTAGTTAAAAATTATTGGAAGCTAAGGAGATTAACTTAGAGCTGCTTAAAAAATAATGAATAATGTGTGATAGAATCTAAATTTCTCCCAACTTTTTCTAGCCAAAGCTAGAGTTCTAAGTTAGCTTCTTCCACTTCAATCAGTTGATCACTATCACATAACTAGGAATGAATATTTGAAGCACAAAGTTTTTCGAAATCAAAAGTGGTCTATTAGTGCAGTACAATTCCAAAAAAACTTGATTATATAATGTGAAAAAATTTTGACCAAATGAACCAAACATACGATATTGTTATTGTTTGGTACTGCGATTGTGATTGATAAAATTAATATAAATGTAATAGATAGACCAACTATTATATAATTATTTTGCCATAATAAAATCATATTAAACACAACTACTTGTGCTTAACGACGACATTTTTCGTTCCTAGTACTGGACTTAAAAACAAGATAAAAAGTAAAAAATAAAAGTGCATCCCTAAACTTTAAACAGTGGTTTTATTCATTGGTTATCCCAAGGTGACAGCTTGATTTAATCTATCTAGTGATATGAGCAATAAAGGAATCCAGTGCGAGTCGGGATTCGCCACCTTCTTCAGTCGCCCGTCGCACGGAGACACCCAATTCCTCCGCCCTCTTCCTTATCTCTTCCCCTTCTTCCGATGCCATCAATCGCTTCACCACATTCGCGATACTCGAAGCCTTCATCATTTCTGCATTATGGGGATCCCATTCCCTCACAAAAATCCCCACTTTCAGTATATCGCACATGAGGAAAGCATTTCTCGGTTGGTCTGAATGCATTGGCCATGCTGCTATTGGCACGCCCATTGTGATACTTTCGATGCACGAATTCCACCCGCAATGGCTCATGAATCCACCCGTCGCAGGATGGGCAAGAATTTCCGGCTGTGGTGCCCAATCTCGCACCACAACCCCAACACCTTCAACCCTCTCTTCGAACCCTTGTGGCAGTTGTGCTCGCCTCATTTCTCCAGTAAAAATGTCTGCTTTGTCCGCATCTCTTAGAACCCAGATAAACTTCTGTCCGCTTTGCTCTAATCCCAACGCCAACTCTTTTATCTCTTCATCCGAGAGAGAAGTTGTAGTCCCAAATGATACATAGATGACAGAATTCGGCTCCTGTTGATCAAGCCACTGTAAACATTTCGGTGTGCTGTCGCGTGAAGGTATCTTCGGTGGGATTATCGGTCCGATTGCCCAGATTTTTCTATCACCAGCAATGTCCTTATCCGCTAAAAGGTCCAAATAAGGCCCTTCTATCAACCTGGAGGTGTTGTGTAAATCTCCAGCTCTATAATTCAAAGGTTCATGGTGCACAGCTGCTAAAGCAACGACCTCGTCTGATACACACCCCTCGGAAATTGGTATCTCCCTCGGAAGCTCGAAAGGAAACCGTTTCCCCATTCCTTCGTAGGTGAAAGCTGCCTGAGAAAAGACAGAGATACAGTTGAAAGCATAGGATTCTGCGTTCGGTATGGAGACAACATCCTGGACTACAAAAGCCATCAAAGGGTCGTGTATAACAACAACCCTCTTATATTCCTTGGCGACTTCCCGCAGGAATTCGAAAACAGGTTGCCGTTGGCTCAACGAGGCGTCCCAAGCCGGTTGCAGCTGCCCCGGGAATTTTCTGGAAGTATCAGGGTTTGGTGAAGGAGATTCAAACGTTGGCGTTGGGATGTCATGAAAATGGATCTTGGATACATCCTGGGGATCCAATCCATTGACACGAACTCGGGCCTGGCGATTGTGGATTGAAGATCCGATGTAGTGTACTTGAAGCCCACTTCTGGATAGCAGGCAAGAGAGTTGCATGAGCTGATTCAGATGCCCTTGAGCTGGAAATGGCACCATCATCACTGCAACTTCAGCTGCTTCATAGTCATTTTGATTGTGCAAGCTTCCCATTTGCTATGAAACTAAGTGAGTTTTCGTGTCTATGAACGAAATATTTTGTGTGGCATAGGTGATGTCAGGGATCCTATAAAAATCGTTGGAGGTTCATAAAGATCTCCGTCTAATTTATTAATGCAAATTGATTTTAATTATATATAAGCATATTTATTTGAGGCATATAGATACTTTTTATATAGATAGATATAAAAATTGAAGATGATTATCTAACTATAGATAATCGATTCTATAACCTATCTCAATCTGTGGTGTTTGGTTTAAACGTAATACAACTCGATTCTCCTGTCTCATTCTCCTTTTACTTATCATTGTTTACCATTAAAATTATACGTTTGGATTTATTAGCAGACACGGTCAATGGTGGCAGCTTTAATAATTGTTCTAGAATCCGTGTTTTTTAGTAAGTACCGTGGCAGACAATTTTGAATCAAATTTTAAATTATAAAATATATTGGCGTGACAGAGCCTTTGGCTCTTGCTTGATTAATTGAATTCCAGATAATCCTCTGGAGAAGAGAAAATGGAATTTTGCAGTTTCTGTGGAACACATATGTGGCTCTCATCTTCTATTGCGAAGCACTAAAGTTCGGATTTTGTTTTCTAGCGAAGTGACACCTATGGTCCAGGAAACAAGACCAATGCATGAAGTTTATTTGCTCCACGGAACTCGACGGAACATTTAAAATATTCATAAAAATCTTTCGAATTATATTCTTAAAGAATCTAGGAAAATATATTATAAATAGTGATAGAAAATGAACCAGGTTAGATTGCAAATTATTCGAACTTCGGCAAGATAACTACTCAATCTAGATCATTTGTTATATTTATAGAGTCGGGCTTAAGCTTTCAAGCTTGAAATTTTTATCGAGTCAGGCATAAGGCTCGCGAACATTTGGTTATGAGTTCATGAGCTTGAGCTCATCTTATTAATGGAGCCATCGAGCCCGAGTTCGACTCATTTAAGTAACTTTTTTAACAAGAATGAAACGAACCGAGAATAATAACAACCCAAAAATGATTCAAGCTCAAGTCGGGCTTGTTTAACATGATAAACTAGCTATTAATGAGTCGAGTTCGAGCTATCGAGGAGCTTAACAATTTTAAAATGAGTCAAACTCGAGCCTCATGAGAAGAGGTCGAATCGAGCTTGAGTCTATATAAGTTCTCAACGAGCCGTACTCGAGTAGTTTATATGTAAAATCATATATATATATATATATCTGTTATAAATTAAAAGAGACATTAACAAATAAAGTAAATAATTACCTTTGCAATAACCCTCCTTGATTACTCCAAATGAACTCTTAATTATATATTAATAGGAAATTATTATTTCTCTATAATTTCCTTAATTTATATAGAATAGAATTGAGAGAGAATTTGTATATTTTTGTGTGTTTTTCAAATGAAGATTACAAGCCTATTTATAGGCAAATGAAATGATTAAAATAATAAAAAGGTCTAAATCACTTCATTTAATATTTAGACATCCAACAACTAACAACTAATACTTCTTTTGCAAATCATGTGTGAAAAAGAACTTTGGGGATATGTGTTTCGTCCTATCACCTTTGATGTATCCTTCCTTTAGCTGAGCAATGCAAGCTGCGTTATCTTCATAAATTATTGTTGCTGAGCTTTTACTTGTAGACAGACCACATTCCTTTTTGATATGATAAATCATTGATCTCAACCAGACACCTTCTCTACTAGCTTCATGGATTGCAAGTATTTCTGCATGATTTGATGAAGTAGCGACCATAGTTTGCTTTGTAGACCTCCAGGAAATTGCTGTTCCACCATAAGTAAATAAATACACAGTTTGTGATCGTCCTTTGTGTGGATCAGATAGATATCCAGCATCTGCATACCCAGTTAGTTGCGAATCACAAGTATTGGAATAAAATAAACCCAAATCGTAGGTGCCCTGAAGATATCTAAATATATGTTTAACGTCATTCCAATGTCTCCGTGTTGGAGAAGAACTATATCTTGCCAATAAATTGACAGCAAATGATATGTCTGGTCTCGTGCTATTTGCAAGATACATCAATGCACCAATAGCACTTAGGTATGGCACATCTGGGCCAAGAATTTCTTCTTGTTCATCACATGGTCGAAAAATATCTTTTGTTGTATCAAGTGATCGAACCACCATGGGTGAACTTAAAGGATGAGCTTTATCCATATAAAATCGTTTAAAGATTCTTTGCGTATAAGTTGATTGATGGACTAAAATTCCATCATGAAGATGCTCAATTTGTAGACCAAGACAGAATTTTGTTTTGCCTAAATCTTTCATCTCAAATTCCTTTTTCAATATATCAACTGTCTTTCCAAGTTCTTCGGAACTTCCAATAATGTTTAAATCATCAACATATACGGCAATAATGACAAATTTTGATCCATTCCTTTTAATAAATATGCATGGACAAATTGGATCATTTTTATATCTTTCTTGCAATAAATAGTCACTAAGTTGTTTGTACCACATGCGTCCGGATTGCTTTAATCCGTAAAGGGATCTTTGTAATTTAAAGGAGCAAACATTTCTATAATTTGGACCAAATGTTTCCGATATCTTAAATCCCTCAGGGATTCTCATGTAAATTTCATTATCCAGTTTTCCATACAAGTATGCAGTAATAACGTCCATAAGACGCATTTCAAGTTTTTCTTGTATGGTCATGCCAATAAGATATTGAAATGTAATTGCATCCATCACCGTGTTTTTTAGTAAGTACCGTGGCAGACAATTTTGAATCAAATTTTAAATTATAAAATATATTGGCGTGACAGAGCCTTTGGCTCTTGCTTGATTAATTGAATTCCAGATAATCCTCTGGAGAAGAGAAAATGGAATTTTGCAGTTTCTGTGGAACACATATGTGGCTCTCATCTTCTATTGCGAAGCACTAAAGTTCGGATTTTGTTTTCTAGCGAAGTGACACCTATGGTCCAGGAAACAAGACCAATGCATGAAGTTTATTTGCTCCACGGAACTCGACGGAACATTTAAAATATTCATAAAAATCTTTCGAATTATATTCTTAAAGAATCTAGGAAAATATATTATAAATAGTGATAGAAAATGAACCAGGTTAGATTGCAAATTATTCGAACTTCGGCAAGATAACTACTCAATCTAGATCATTTGTTATATTTATAGAGTCGGGCTTAAGCTTTCAAGCTTGAAATTTTTATCGAGTCAGGCATAAGGCTCGCGAACATTTGGTTATGAGTTCATGAGCTTGAGCTCATCTTATTAATGGAGCCATCGAGCCCGAGTTCGACTCATTTAAGTAACTTTTTTAACAAGAATGAAACGAACCGAGAATAATAACAACCCAAAAATGATTCAAGCTCAAGTCGGGCTTGTTTAACATGATAAACTAGCTATTAATGAGTCGAGTTCGAGCTATCGAGGAGCTTAACAATTTTAAAATGAGTCAAACTCGAGCCTCATGAGAAGAGGTCGAATCGAGCTTGAGTCTATATAAGTTCTCAACGAGCCGTACTCGAGTAGTTTATATGTAAAATCATATATATATATATATATCTGTTATAAATTAAAAGAGACATTAACAAATAAAGTAAATAATTACCTTTGCAATAACCCTCCTTGATTACTCCAAATGAACTCTTAATTATATATTAATAGGAAATTATTATTTCTCTATAATTTCCTTAATTTATATAGAATAGAATTGAGAGAGAATTTGTATATTTTTGTGTGTTTTTCAAATGAAGATTACAAGCCTATTTATAGGCAAATGAAATGATTAAAATAATAAAAAGGTCTAAATCACTTCATTTAATATTTAGACATCCAACAACTAACAACTAATACTAACCATCTAATTTTATTAATTATTCCACAATACCCTATTATTTCTTAAGTAGTCACTTCATCTGCATATATAGTAACAATACGACATTTGTAAGTAAAACACATTCTAATAATTTGATTGCAGTTACAGGTACTTTCATATTCAATTCATTATATATATATATATATATATATATATATATATATATATATATTGGATGAGGGCATATTGGGAAGCAGATTTTTTTCCAATCACAGGGG
>KV010635.1:0-31780 GCA_001598015.1 Dorcoceras hygrometricum | reverse complement strand
TCTAACCGTTTATACCCGTTACTAGTCGTTTAAATATGTCCGTTTTATGAACGTTTTATAATCTAACGGAAAAATACAATAATTTTATTTAACATTTTCGATTAAAATATAGAAATGTATTTATATAAATGTGATGCATATAATTTAAATTATTTTGTATATCACATCATATTATTATTTTTAGGTGGCATAGCCTCCTTTGTATAATAATATGATATTATACATAATATCATATAACGTGATGAACAATATAATTTTGTAATTCATATCACGTTATTATAATGAGGTGTCATAGACTCCTTTTATATAATAACATGATATTATACAATGAAATAAAAAATAAATCGAGTGATCGTGCTGATAACGTGTTATAAATTAAAAGAGACATTAACAAATAAAGTAAATAATTACCTTTGCAATAACCTTGAATATATTCTTCTTGATTACTCCAAATGAACTTTTAATTATATATTAATAGGAAATTATTATTTCTCTATAATTTCCTTAATTTATATAGACTAGAATTGAGAGAGAATTTGTATATTTTTGTGTGTTTTTCAAATGAAGATTACAAGCCTATTTATAGGCAAATGAAATGATTAAAATAATAAAAATGTCTAAATCACTTCATTTAATATTAAGACATCCAACAACTAACAACTAATACTAACCATCTAATTTTATTAATTATTCCACAATGATATATATATAATCATAAGAATAATCAGACTTTATAAATGTTTTCATGTATATTCCAAAATATGTTATGCTAAAGCTGATTATTAAATACGTCGCTTGATCTCACATCTTGGCCAACTCCTTGTATCCCATAGTAATTATGATGTGCTATGTGACCGACCATGTTATCATTGCAAACATAATTGATAATATGACATCAGGTAATTATTATTTTTAGTCTGACGTCAACAATTAGTCGATCAATGTAGTTAAAAGTTTAAATTTAATGTATCATGACCAAATTTGACGGATTAATAAATTAAAATATAAATAATTATAGGTGCTGGGAATTTGTTAACTACATGTGTGGATGTTACGACAATATTTATTTGAAATATTAATTAAACCTGAAAGTACATGAATATAGAATAGCATATCCGATGAGACGAATGAGATTATACAACTGTGCGAGGGGATTTCTTAAGTAAGATCACTGGGGTCTCACGTTTAATTTGTTTAAATTTAAATTAACGTAATTAAGCAACAGTTTGTTCACTGGCTACGTTAATTACTCTTTCCTGGTGATATGAGCAACAAACGAGTCGAGTTCGAGTCGTGAAACACCACCGTCGACGGCGGCGCGTCGCATGGCAACACCCAGTTCCTCAGCCCTCTTTCTAATCTCCTCCCCATCCTCAGATGTCATTAGTCTCTTCACAGCGTTTTCAATAGTCGAAGCCTTCACCACTTGTCCCCGTTGATCCCATTCCCTCACAACAATCCCCACCTTCAATATCTCACATACGAGGAAACCATTTCTGGGTTGGTCTGAATGCATTGGCAATGCTGCTATTGGCACACCCATTGTCATGCTTTCAATGCATGAATTCCATCCGCAATGGCTCATAAATCCACCAGTCGCCGGGTGGGCCAGAATTTCCGGCTGTGGTGCCCAATCTCGCACCACAATCCCAACCCCTTCCACCCGATCTTCGAACCCTTCTGGCAATTCTACTCTCCTCACTTCTCCAGTAAAAATGTCTCCTTTATCCGCATCTCTCAGAACCCAGATAAACTTCAGTCTGCTTTGTTCTAATCCCCACGCCAGCTCTTTTATCTCTTCATCCGAAAGAGAAGTGGTAGTTCCAAATGATACATAGATCACCGAATTTGGCTCATGTTGATCAAGCCACTCTAAACATTTCGGTGGCCTGCCACGTGAAGGTAACATGGGCGGGATTATCGGTCCAATGACCCAAGTTTTTCTATCACCGATAATCTCTTTGCCTGTTAAAATGTCCAAATAAGGTTCTTCTATCAATCTGCAGGTGTTGTATAGATCTCCAGCTCTATATTTCAACGGCTCCGATTGTAGGGCTACAAAATTTTTGATGTCATCTGTTGCACATCCTTCTGCAGACGGTAATTCTTTTGGAAGCTCCAATGGAAACTTTCTCCCCATTCCTTCCCAAATAAAAGCTACTTGAGTAAAGACAGATATACAGTTGAAACCGTAGGATTCTGCATTCGCTATGGAGACAATATCCTGGACTACCAGAGCCATTAGAGGGTCATGTATAACTATAACCCTCCTAGAATTCATGGCGATTTCCCGCAGGAATTCGGAAACCGGCTGTCGTTGGCTCAACGAGGCGTCCCAGGCCGGTTGGAGCTGGACAGGGAACTTGCTGGAGGAATCAGGATTCGGAGAGGGAGATTCAAAAGCTGGAATTGGGATGTCATGAAAATGGATCTTGGATACATCTTGAGGATTTAATCCATTTATACGAATTCTGGCCTGGCGATTGTGGATGGAGGATCCGATGTAGTGTACTGAAATTCCATATTTGGATAGAAGGCAAGAGAGTTGCATGAGCTGATTTAGATGCCCTTGAGCTGGAAATGGCACCATGACCACTGAAACTTGATCGACGAAGCTTTCCGCCATTTTCAGTGGACCGAAGAAATTTATTTTCCGTGTGGAAAACGAACTATTTTGTGTGGGTTTGAGGGGAGGACTGCTTATCAGCTTATTTCCTGGGAAAATCAATTTGGGTCCATATATGATTTTCCATCTATTTAAAATTCCTCTTCTTGATTATCATATCTATATATATACGGAGGAGATGAAAAGTTCCCACCATAATATAATATCTATTTATTGAACTAAGAAATAATTAATAATAATAATAATTGAAAACATAGAAATATTAATATTACTAATTATAATTACTAATAAAAATTATGATAATAAATGAAAACACATCTTTCAATGTCTCATATATTTGAAATGTCATTCCAAAGAGATTATTGACCTCATATCTATGAGTTGTAGATTTCAGAGATATTATGATGTGTTTAAAGATAGCATAATTTATAATATAAAGTCTAATGATATTAGAATTACGTTATAATATATATATTAATAATATAAATGATATAAATACTATTAAGTACAGTTATATAATACTGTCAAATATTTAGGTTACAGTTTCCGAGACAATAAATCAACTCACTAACATTAAAGTAAATTTTTTATATTCTATTCAATTCAAAATTTAAATGACAACCTTAATTTTTAAAAAAGCATTAAAATTTTTTATTTTGTTCCAAAATCATTTTATTATTACTAGGGTTATATATAGTTCTATATAAACTATGTTTTAGTTCGATACAAGCCATATTTTAGTTTAATACATAAATCACGGTCAAAATATAATGTCTATTTATAGAAACTAAAAATTAATTAATAAAAACATTAATTATACTAAAAAATATTAATATTAACAGTTATAATTACTATAAAAATTTTCATCCTAAACGAAACTCATTTCCACCGCCTCATATATTGAAATGTCAATTCCAAAAGAGATTATTGATCTCATATCTTTAAATTGTTAAAAGAGTGATTATTGATGTATCGATTAATAGCATAATTTTTAATTTGAAGTTTAAATGAGATTAGATTACGTTATACTATATAGATCATATAAAAATGTAATTACTACTAAGTACAGTTATATAACACTGTCACAAAATAATTGAGGTTACAATTCAAAGACAAATCAACTAATTCATCAACATTAACTCAAACTTTTTACATTCTATTCAAATTCAAAATTTAAATCTGACTACCTTGAAATTTTGAAAGCATTAAAAAATTTTATTGGTTCCAAAATCATTTTATTACCACCAGGGTTATATAAGTTCTATATAAACCAAATTTTAGTCTAATACAAACCACATTTTAGTTTGATATATAAACAACAACACTCGGTTCAAAAATTTTATTTTTCAACAATGAAAAAATATGGCTCCTCCATTTAATAATATCAAAGAGGTTTAACCATTCAGAAATACAATTGATCTCGAACTGCAATTGGTCTAATACTATGAGTTACCTGCATATGGAAAGATTGGAGATTTAAGCATTGAATATTTTCCATGATAAATAGGTGTGAATATTTTTACAGATCTCTCAAATTTTATTGAAATGAAAAATTCTTATACTTTTTGATTTTATTTTTACAACAAAGTATAAGATTAATTTCATCACAAAACTCGAGTATCCGAACCATTTGATGATTTATTTCAATCAAGTCCTTTAACGAAGTGAAGAACTCAGAAATGGAAAACCTGGTCATTTGGTATGTCAAGAACTTATGATTATTCAATTTTTACATAATTAATTGGTTTATTTAACAAAATATTTTACTGTCTACGAATTTTTTTAATTTTCGTATTTTGACCTTTTTTTAATAAAAACACATTTTTATTGATATTTATATTATAATAAAGTATTTTGACCTTTTTTTAAAACCTTAAAAATAATATTTTAAGGGACAATATACTGTCATGTACTTTGTAAGTTTAATTTGTCAACGACATCATCATATACATGACAGGGAACTAACCATCATGTTCAAGATTAATAAGGAAATTAAATGTTTGTGTACGTGGGCGACTTACTTTCGGTGTCTTTAATTATATAATTACTAACTTTTACTCATACTAACATGTTAGAACAGTGGGCTAGATCGAATCTCAGGGAAACTTGAATGAGATAATCCGGCCCACGTTTTGGGACCTGGAGACCGGCCCAATTCTGAAGCAGCTTGATCAAAAGACCCTGAGATTTTATATGCATACATCTCGTGTGTCTCTTATTACATCTACATACAAAAATATTATATACATACTTGTGTGTGTATATTACATCTACATACAAAAATATTATATACACGTGCTTGCAATTCCAGATGAATGAGGACACGTCAACAGTGACCACCAGTCCGCATATTAATATTTTATAGTGCACCGCTATTTCTCGTTGACAGTTGTGCATGCATGGTGGTCGATCGCCGCTATGCTTTTTTAGTTTAATAAGGATATCTTTGTTCATATCTATATAGATTAAAATAGAGATGAGATCTAAGTTATTCTCTCTCTCTTTTTTTTTTCCCTTAAAAAATCATTTGCAATCAAAATGATTGAATACAACTAACAGGTTTTGATATTTTCGGCCTTCTCTACGTCGATCGAATGGAATGAAATTCACTGTAATATTGTCTTATGTAGAGTAGCAAAGTCAACAGATCTAAAAAATGCAAGCGAATCCCTCGTAGAATATGAGACTATGAATTCAAAGAGGTAGACCGATTGAGATTAGATTGATGTTGTGTGTTATTCCTCCACAGCTACCGTCTACACTAACAACTTAACTCCATATGTGACACCATCACAGCTTATCATATATGTATGTGGAGACGTTTTCTTCAGGATAATATATATACATATATATAGGTTATGCAATTCTATATATAATACGACATCGTTCTTCTTGTAATATAATATTAATAATTTTTTATAATCCTATCATGTATCATTTCAGCTAGGATATTTTTTTATCTTGCATCAATCATATGCTTATTTATCTCCCTCATATTTTTTATTATATTTACTAATTTTTACAAAGTTTAAAAAATGTAATTTAACACTTATCTCAAATTCAAGTCATCAAACCAAACGTTTACTCTTATCAAATATTATTCTCTATACATCTCAATTCTATCCTTCATATCATATTATATCACATCCAGCAAGACAGACGTTGATTCAATGTGTCGGTGGCACGGACTTATTATTTATCACATGTTTGTTTGCATGTAGTGCTGTTCACACATGAGTGAGTCACAATCACATACACATGCATACATACATATGTGTTATCCTGTGGTCAAATCATGATAATAAAAACTATTGGTAATTGTTATATAATTTTCAACCATAGCATAAAAATAATTAAGGTGATACTAAGTTGGCCACTGGTATCATGTATTTTAATTTCGCCACATTTTATATTTGTTGGTGTATATTATATGTCGCGATAGGAAGACAACATATAAGAATCGTGTAGTTGTGTAAGCTATTTTCTCGTTGATTATTCATGGAGCTTACACTGTTCAAATCTATGTTATTGACATGTGGCTTTAAATATGTTGAATAAACAACGTTATTTTAAATATGTTAATCTAAATATTAATATGTTGTCTTATCTACAACACAATGACCGTCTTTTCTCAGGGGCAAAAAGAAGAAGAAAAAGAATCCTTAACATATTCGGAGACCGTTTGATTTTGACCGAAGCACATCTATCTCTAGTAAATGAGGTGTTAAACAAAAATATCTAGTGATAAACTTATTAAGAATTTGTCATTAAGTAGGCTAATCAGACACTTAAATACTAATGGCTCATATTTCTTTATTGTTTCACACTTCTCTTTTATTGGTTGTCACGTTTCTCAGTTCCTTTTTATACAGTTTTCCTCTTTACTGTCTTATTCCATTGAGTTTTCAAAATTTAGGATTATGAAACTAATTATTTTGGTTCAATCGCATATGTGACGCTATAACATACCAAAATGGTAATATAAAATTGGAAATATTGGCATAAAAAATATTGTGTATCATATAAACTTCTTAATTTTTCTTCTTTCTTGTGAGTACTTGGACCAATGTATTCGAAAATGAAAAATGAATATTCTAAAAGTAACTTTTGAAAAACTTAATAAACAAACTCAAAGCATGACAAGTTAATGGAAAAAAATCAATATTTTCATTTATATAAATTCATTGTTGTTCATATGTTTACTATGTATATTAGTTAATTTGGCAAATCCTAGCACAGTAATCACTTCATATATTATAGTTTAAAATTGGAAACATACAAAATATATATATGTGTGTGTCGGACAATAAAAAATTTGATTGGTGAGCCATGAGGTCCTAAATTGTTTGCATATAAATAGAGGAACAGGAATCGACCAATGAACAACACAACAACACAGCACAAAAATGTCAACCATTGCACAGTTCGAGCAACGATTTCTCAATCCAAGAAGCAGCAGCAGCAAAAGCTCAGACAAAATGATCCCCCCCACCTACCTCTTAAAATCAGCTTCCGATGATGATTACCATCGCCACATCCGCCGTTCCTCCGCCTCCATCACCAGCTTCTTCAAGTCACTACTCTCCATCATATCGTTCCCCTCCATTCTTCCCTCATGCAGATGGCTCAGTCTCCCGACTCACTACCCTTCGTAACCCCCACACTTGGCCGGAAAGTCACGGGGACCCTCTTCGGGAACCGCCGCGGCAACGTCAGCTTCGCCGTGCAGACAGAACTCACTTCTGAACCCTTCCTTCTGCTCGAGCTCAGTGTTTCAACTTCTACCCTCGTCAAAAAGATGTCCTCTGGGGTGGTAAGAATCGCGCTCGAGTGTGAGAAAACCCACGGGTTGCCACCGCAGAAGAGGAGGACGCTGCTGTCGGAGCAGGTGTGGACCATGTATGTTAATGGGAAGAACTGCGGGTACGCGGTGTCGAGGGTGTGCAGCCAGTCGGACTGGCACGTGCTCAGCAAAGTGAGAAGTGTGTCTGTCGGGGCTGGGGTGATTCCGCTGGTGGAGGATGGACTGAAGATCGGCGGCGGAGAGTCGGAAGGGGAGCTGCTGTACATGAGGGCTCGTTTTGAGCGAGTTGTGGGGACGCGCGATTCCGAAGCTTTCTACATGCTGAATCCCGACGGAAATGGAGGCCCTGAACTTAGCATATTTCTGCTTAGAATTTGATCGATCACCATCTTCTTTCTTTCTATTAGCTTCCATGTTTGTCAAATAAAAAAAAATAGTTTGTGAGCAATAAAGTTAAAAATAGTATAAATGGGTTGCCAAGGATATTACTTTCGATCATAGATGTTCTGATGAAGTTTGAATGGTTTGATCCTTATTCTCTGCTTTATTCTCAAATAGAACGCTTCTTTTGCTTAGGAGTTATGTTTGACTTAACTATATACCCATCGAGCCCCTTTTTTTTATCGTCTTAAGATCAAAATGAATTACCATACAAATAATAGGCTCCAAAAACTGTTAAATAACCCACATGCACAAGATTAAATTAATCATGATCTTTTAACAGTTACGCAGAACATCTTTATACGTAAAACAAATTAAAGAGCTGGACTTCGATCAACAGAAACGGAATACATATGAAACTTGACCTTGCATTTGGGTACATGCAGTACTTCAGTCTCTGAAAATTTTGGATTATATATGTAAGTTTTAAAAAGAATACAAATGTTATCCTCAAATTTATTAAATTGTTCTTGCCACTCATCTTGTTTCCTCACCAGTCTGTACACGAGACAATAATCAATATATAACATTCGAATAATACGTTACTTAAAACTTTTCACGCCTTATCTACTGCGATTAAACAAATTAATGTCAACAACAATACGTAATACGTTTTATGGAATTTTGCCCAATCAATGAGCTGCCACCACGTCAGATCGTAAGGTCGGGAGATCGGGAGATCTAGAGGTCTGTCCTCAAGTAGTGAGCTGAGGGAGATCTGGAGGTCTGTCCTTGGGGGATGAGCTGAAGGAGATCTGGAGGTTTGTTCTCAAGTAATGAGCTAAGGGAGATCTGGAGGTCTAGAGGTCTGGAGGTCTGGAGGTCTGTCCTCGGGGGATGACCTGGACGTCCTTCCTACAATGACTTGCGACCACAGACATGGGTCAAAGGGCGTCGGGAGCCATCCCGACGAAATTCCTCTGATGCTTAAGTCAGCTCGGGTGATCGAGAGTATATAGATAATGCAGAGAATGAGTCTGCTGAATGTGTTGTCAAATGAGAAATACCTGGGTATTTATAGGAGAGCCAAGGGGCTCTTCCTGCAAAAGGTGAGAGCCAAGATGAAAGATTACCAGTGACGTTTTAAGAGGGGCTCTTTCCTCGGGTCTCGAGATGGAAATTAATAGTGATATCAAAATTTATAAAATTTATATGAACTCGAGTTCGAATTTATAAGTTACAGTCTTAAATACTTCTGCAATACACTAGCATAACTATTATATAAATCATTTGGCTTAGAGGGATTTAAACAGTTAATTTCATTTATTGGATCGTTATATTACTGGGGAGAGCTGTCACCATGACGAGAGGTCGAGAGCTCAGGAGGTCTATCCTCGAGGGATGAGCTGGATAAAAACTGTTTGAGCTGGATAAAAACTGTTTGAGCTGAACTAGGTGGAAACTGCTTGGATAAGTCACCTGCAACGAGTAATCATCAAGTGTGGGAAATGTGGGAAGTGTTTCCGAGTAATCATCAAGCTCACAATACAGCCCGAGCAATATGAGAGGACAAGTCGGGTGCTCTGTCCTCGGGAGGGTGTGAGCAAAGATGAACTCCTTCTTCGAATGACCTGCAATCACATACGTCAATCAGAGGACGTCGGAAATGTTTTCGACGAACCATCTCAGATGCTTAAGTCGGGTGCTCGGAAATAGAGAGCAAGTGTGAATATAAGGCGGATAGCTTGTGTGTTTGTGAATGGATGTAGAGTAAAATATATCTAGATATTTATAGAGGGGCTAGGCGATCATTGCTGGCGCATTACCCGACGTTTGATGTGCTGGAGCACTTTTTGTGCCTTGTATTGTGCACACGTTGAGTATTTTCCAGGCGAGATTGTCGCCTCGAAACTAATACTCGCGACGTGCCATTAAATATGTGATTGTTGAGAATAATAGCATGTGACGGGGTGTTCAGACATTTGTTCGGTCCTCTTGTCTCGAGCTTGTGATGGTTACCTCGGGTCAAGAGGTGTTCCTACAAGAGGTGATGGTCACCTCTGGGGTAAGAGGTTATAGTCGACTCGGGTCAAGAGATGTTCCTGCAAGAGGTGATGATCACCTCGATCAAGAGGTGTTCTTGCAAGAGGTGATGATCACCTCGGGGCAAAAGGTGTTCTGACGGGTGAGGGTCCTCGGGTCCAGAGGTGATATATGGGATATCAAGAGTATCCCCCAACTGGTCCTAGACAAAAATTGAAGTTTAGGACCATGTGAAGTCCTAGTCGGGACCCGATGTACTTTAACACGCAGGTCGGGCTTACAGATTGCCGAATAGGTTGGACTTGGTGCCAACAAAAGTTGGGATTTGTGGTGTCGGGCTTACATACTGCCGAGAAGATCGGGCTTATAGATGCACTCAAGTAGGGCTGCTACCCGATGTATTGCCAATAAGAGTTGAGCTTTGATGGTATCGATGAGGTCGAACTTACATTCTACCGAGTAGGTCGACTTATAGATGTACTCAGGTAAAGCTGCTATCCGATGTATTGCCAATAAGAGTTGGGCTTTGATGATGTCGAGCAGGTCGGGCTTAAATACTGCCGAACATGTCGGGCTTATAGATGAGGGGTGAGGGTCATCGGTTCCGAGGTGATAGATGGGGTATCAAATTGATAAAATTTAACCCACAAACCAAGAATTTGTTTTATTGTAGAACCGGAAAGCATAGATGGTCTTGTTAAATTTGGTCTATGGGTGAACTAGTGCATCCAATCCCATATCTGTTCGCTTGGTTTCATGGAAATCAAGGGTTTTTTTTCATCAAATTTTGCGTTTAATAAAGTATCAATGGAAGAATCATCATACAATATGTAATATAAGAAACGACGGGAAACATTGATAACATAATGTAATACGTCCTATAAAACTAAAACAAATGTCTTGGAACAACTATGTTCAAAGACTTGGTATAAATAATTAATTCCATCCGACATAAATATCCATGGGTGGTCAATTTGACAAATAAAGATATATATAGTAGACATCTATTTCCAATGACGTTGTTTTCTTCTCTCAAATATGTATATAAATATAAAAGACGTCGCCAAGCTAGTTATTTAAAACATGAACATGCTAAGTTGGCTGAATAAAATGTGAGGTGGCGAGCCTAAAGTTTTGCAACGTGACAGGTAGTATCGATAGATATATTTAACCTAATCCGTAAATGATTATCTAAAATAAATTAGTTAAATTATTATAAAGTTCATTCATAGATTAAATTCTATCAAAAGACAATACTTCGTAAATTCTAATAATAGTGTAAATAGTAATTTGATAATGTTTATAGATCCGTATAATTTTAAATATTCTCAACTTATTCGAAAAGATGCCGAGTGTTTGAGCTCAAGAAATTCAATATGCAAGTCGAAATTCATTATTACAATGAACCAATCAATTGTACAAATCAGGACCAAACCAATGCTCACTCAAATTTGTCTCACAAAACCCAAAAGCCTTCACAATTTAATCGATGCATCTGATTTTTTTGGCAACTTCATCTACATTCCTTGCCATTGCAAGCATTTACATGAAGGTAACTATTCAAAACCAAAGGACAAATAAACTTGAATAATCACAAACTCATCATCTGGCATAGCAACCGAAATCAAACAACTTAATCTGTCTCTTGCCCTTGAACTACAATCTTCAAAACATGCTGCAATACCGCATGCACCCCAAGAATTTGACGACGACCCGAAGAAATGAACAGATGACAAACCAACAGAAATGGTTCAAAGACAGATACCAAAAAATAAGAATCTGAATCCAGCCGTAGTGTGACCTCATAAAATCAGGTTGTGCTGGATGCATAGAAGGAAAGGAAACACGATCTGCAAAGGGTAGAGAGAAAAATACTTGGAAAGTAAAATAGGCTTAGAAGAGATCGACTTTTCTTTTATACATATCTTGCTTCCATTTAGGCAACTTATAGAATGCGTCTTTTGTCATTTCCAGTACGAACTGGAATTCTTTGTCAGAAAGATAAGCCTGAAATGAATCATTATGATAAGCACAGTGAATTATTCTGGAGTCGAATAGATAAAATGATCAAAAGCAACAAACCTCTCTCCTCTTGTAATCAATTCCAGTCACAGGGTTGTCAGATTTAGCCTTTAACTGTTCGTAACTAAATGTGCTGTGATTGTTTTCAGTGATGTTTTTGTCCTGGTCAGTCTCAGGCCTTGATCTTGAATCGTCTCCATTTGTCTCTGTGATAGGTTCAATTGTTCCGGATTCGTTGACTTCTACAACTTCTTCAGATTCCTTGACCTCCGCAGCTTCTTTGGAGTCTTCAATCTGAGTAGAGTCTTCAAACATTGCTGCAGCTGCAATTTGGTGACTATTTTGGTCAAAGAAGAACTAAAGTTGGCTAATATTAAAAGTCTGTTTACGCATTAGAAGGGCATTATTATAAAACCATGAGGACTAGTCGCTGCAGCTGGACTTCTATTCGAGCGTGCAGGAGAAACATCTTCTTTCTTTTCAGCAGTCAGAACAGATGATAAAGCAGCCACTGCTGCTGCTCTTTGTGAACCCCCACTTGCTCCCCTGGGCCTTGAGGCCAAACCGGCTTTCGGAGATGGAGTGGATTTAAATGCCGAGTTCAAAGCAGCTAAGGCAGAAGCTCTTTGAGTTGGTCCCCCCTGATTTGAACCATTGGCCTTCTCCTGATACGTATGAAAAAAAAAAAGCAAATTTGAACCATTGGTCTTCTCCTGATACGTGTGGAAAAAAAAAAGCAAATGACAGAGGGAAACGTATTTGAGTCAAAAATATTCCTCAGATCAACGTTTACCTCCACGGCATGACCAGCACCAAAGAGTAACATGACCTTCTTCTGGAATGAGTTTCCATGCACCTGTCAGGTAAATGCGCATGTATGTATCATTTGTAAACATTGGCATCTAGCATTAGGAATACGATTTGTACCTATAGAAGTGATTAAAATATACAAGCAAAGAACAAATTTTACAGAAGAAACGAAAAGGAAAATTTTGGGTTTGGACTTGGGCACATTCCCATTTGTCTGTGGAGGATTAATCAAAATTAGATAACATCACAAAAAAATCCACTGAGAATAACCAGCTAGGACATACGCTAGCTTTTGCAGGATCCCATGAAAAATAAGAGGTAAAGAAGCAGGGCTCGTTTCCTTCTGTGACTTTGTACAAAGGAACATTTGGAGACAACCCCTCCAATGAAGCAGCCATGTCAAGATATTTCTGCAGTGTGCTTTTAAGTGGTCAATAGAACACAGATAGGAGATATAACTTAGCAATCGAAAATCTGGGTGTCCAGTACCTGTCCAATTTCAAAAGCATTCTGCCTCTCTTTTGGATCCACGAACTGACCAATCCATACAAAGACTTCGACATGTGTGTCAAGTATTAAGATATCCTCGGTTAAGAGGTCATCTTGAGAGAAGTTGTATATTTCTTCAACCTAGATAATCATAGTTATTTAGAAAGCAAAGTATTTATAGCTTAAATTGAACTTCTTGACCAATTTTGGTTATCAGTATATACCTCAAACTTTCCTGGGCAGCCAAAAGGAAGCATATGCATGAGAAGAAAATATGTCAAAACAAGCCAAGAGATATTACTACTACACTCTAGATATCAACATAAAGAAACCGTGTGATCAAGGAAAGAAACATCATCACATCAAAGAAAATTGCTACCTTTATTAATGGAGAACCCAAATAAATGGGGATCTCTGACAACTTCCGGGGATAGCTTCTTGCTGGTGTAATTTTGTTTTCCTCCAAGAGCAAACCAAAAGGATGAATTTTCAGTTCCTTCTTTAGAGTGTTTGACGACTGAACCAGGCTGAGTTTATCAAGGTAATGTAGTTGTTAATTGCAATATAAGAATCATAAAGATATTTTCACATGTATAAAAAGGACCCCTAGAAATGCGATCTTTTTCACATATTGAGTTCATCAGGGCAGAACGAATAAATTCAATATTCTCCTTCGGTCAAACCCTACACAAATACAGATCACTAAAAAACTGGTTTAGATAAAAGCTGTGAAAAAACGATATTGTAGTCCTAATATCATATATTCATGTCTGCACCTCACAGCACTGGACTAGAGAATTATTAGCTCAAATTAATCAACAAGTTGAGATAGTTTTTTGCTCTTGAAAAAATCATCACAACACAAATTCCTCAATCGAACTGACTCACTTCCAGAATAATCATCTAGTTGCCTCCACTATTGAACTACATGTTTAGCATAAATGGATTCTGGAGAGATACTATACATAAACGAATAAAAGGAAATAAGATAAGAGTTCCGATGCAGATCGTAAACACAGAGAAATTTTGAAATTCGATAGTTGTGATAATCTTATATTTCTTTTGGTTGATCTCGTTCCTTTATAATTGATAAAAAGCCAACAAAATGGCTTTTTTAGGTATATAAAGGGTCTTTTTGTATTGACAAATACATGACAGATTTTGATCAATAACACCTCATCTCTACTATTTTCCCCGACTCTTGTTCCTCATCTCTCCTCTTATCCTTCCAACACTTCTTCCTCATTCTCTCACTTTCTCCTATATTACACATTTGCATTTCAAGATTCCCAAATCACATGCGTGGAAGTCACTCTTTCAGTTTCAGTTGGTGTCGACACCAATGAGCTGGATTATAGTTTAATGAGTACATAAATTATTTTTTACAAGATACATGAGATATGATGATGTTTTCTTTGACAAACTTTATACCTTCAGAAATTCTGCAAGTTTGGCTGCCAGGTGTTGCTGTTCAAAGGTGCTTTGATTGCCATGCCAGCTAAAAAAAGAAGATCCAGATTGCAGCAGAAAACATTCGTTTGAGTTCAATGATGTTGCCACCTGAGAAAATAACCAATTAGATAAAAAAATCTACACATGTACACAACTGTTCAGGTTTCATACACCCCGATGAATAAATAGGTTACTAAGCTTTTCTCAACTTGGATGTCCCAAAACCTAAATCCTACAGGCACAACTCTTTGAAACAGAAAAGCTTAAAAGTACACAGCATTACTCTAAACATGTCATTGAACTTACAGCTTCAACTTGAATGACTTTGTTATTATGCAAAGAAGTCCCTGATATACGCATAAGAGCAACACCATCAGCAGTGTATGTTTCATCATTCAAACCTCTGTCAGCAATATAGTTCTTGTAACCTGAGCTTATTCCACCCTAACAAAACAAGTTGCAATTATTAGCATAAAATTCACTGATTCGCTACCATGTGATCACAAGTTACTTCTTCTTTCCTCCCTTTATTCTCAATATCCAAAGTCATACCTTGAGGACGACCATAGGCTGAAATATGGCAACAAACTGAGGTGGCTCTTTCCCTTGAAATATCCTACCCTGAACTGGTCTTCCTTTCAGAGAGTTATTCATTGTGCTGCACAATTTATCAGCGAGCATTCGATCCCCCTGAATATTGGGGACAGGTTTTATTAGTGATTTAATGACAAAATGACAGCAAATAGAACTACATGAAATTCAAAGCTCTGAGCCTCCAGATGTTAGAGAAGTACAAGCAGAAGGTATGTTCTTGGCTCATAAAACAAAACTAGAGGAGAGCTGTAGGCAGGCTAAGTGAAATTGCAAGGACACATTTATACAAATCTAAAAAAGTAATATGTGTATGCATAAAGAATGCATAAAATATGAAGTTCCACCCCCCAACAATATTTTGACTTAATCCTTCTCCTTCCAGTGTCTTGAGTTAAACGCACTGGTAAGGGCACATCTTATTGTTATATCATCAATTAGGAGTAGATTGTCTTTAACTACTTAAAGCACAACAGTTTCTGGTACCTCAGAGCTATCTTTTCCGATCCAAGAACATAAATAATAATCTTCCTTTCTTTCAGAAGAATGATATGTATAGAGCACGATATAGCAATCCCCAGTGTAAAATTTACCAATGTCTTCACTGGGCACAAGATTTTTGGCACCTCCATTTATGTGCCAAACCTATAAACAAAAAAAATAATTACAACTCCAAGCAATCCTATGTAATAGCATCTATATCTAAGTCAATTCCAGAGGAACCATAAAAGAAAAGTAGGGAATGGACCTCTATCTTTCCACCTCCTTCAAGCAATGGAGGGACTTCCTCATTGACTGCGGTATTTTTGCTTGTTCCCTTCACGGAAGCACCTTGTTGCTTCAACAAAGCTGGAAAAATTAAAACATATATCACTACTTAGAAGTAGTGTAGAGCAAATAGAGCTGCAAAAGAAAGGCAAAAGACATACCTGCTACTTTTCCCCTTCCCTCCTCAGCCACAGAAGGCGCTGACCCTAGAGGCCATGAATCAAAGTTGGATTTAAAAGCATGTGTCTCATGACCTTGTATAAGCCGATATATATGAGTTGCTTTTGGTCTATTTTGGGTAGCCAAGAAATCCTGGAACATCATTTGGCTGTGAAAATCCACATATTATGAGTAGAGAGAAAATTCATCATTTTTACCTCTGCAGCTTGAATAGCAGCTTTCCTCTCATCAACTTGAGTCACCCGGCCAACCCAAATAAATACTTCAGAACCACAATCCAACAAATAGCAATTATTATTTTCTAGAACTGACTTCGAAATTACACCATCAACTGCCTTGAGTTGACCAGAAATAATGCTGTTAAAAAAGGCAAAGAGAGGACGTAAGCACGAGGTAATCACAGTCACCATAAATGTTGTTGCCTCTTACTTTCTAGATCCAACTAATCGATCAAAAGCTCGAAAAAAGACCCAATTTCGTGTCATCAAGAACTTGATTGTTGAATGCTACCAATTGCTAATACCAGACATGGAAACCTATAATGAGCAATGGCTAACTCAGAGACAAAAATAATAAGATGTGAAAAATAACAACCTATAATGCTGGGCAGAAGTTTTCTCAGGAACAATATCATCTTCAGTAGCAACCTTTTTAGCAATTGGAGCGAACCCACCAAAGAGAACCCAAAATTCACCAGAATCTGATTCAGCTTGTAATTTTCCATCATCTGAAGTGGAGAATCACATTTATAGACAATTTTTAGTATAACACCACATCAAAACACAGAAGAGTAACCAAATAAAATAAAAAACCATTGAGGAAGTGTTCATACCGACAATGGCAACATCGCACTTCCCTTCATGATATTTGTCCTTCAAAAACTGAATTACCTCCAATGCTTTGGCTCTCTCCTGAATATTGGAGTTTGCACCATTGAATTGAAATATCTTGTCTTTTGTGTCAAGAATAAAAACGTCATCATGATTTAGGGAGGACCGGGAGAAGGGAACCTACATGATATAAGAAACACATTATTTTACATCCGTTGATATCCAGAATTCTATGGTACACTGGATGTCACTTCACCTGCTTCAATCTCACAACTCGTTTCCCTCTACAAGTATACAACCGCATTTCAAACTCTTCTTCTTCTGGTTTTTTAAATCCAGATGCAACACCACCTTCCAATGGTATGATGCATGGCTTGAAATATGACAAGAATTTGTCGGACTCATGCCCTTGTATTTCTCTGTATTGCACAGCACGACCTCCCAGAACAGCATCAAGTTCAACAGCTTTGATTGCTGCAGTTCCAGCTTCATCCTAAAAAAAATGGAGCTTCAAGTTACAAGATTGACACCATTAAAGTGATCCTGAGACCAAGAAGAATAAGTTTGAACCTGGCTAGTATCCTTTCCAAGCCAGAAATGTATGTCGTAAAGAAATGCGCCTCCTTTACCAGGACTTGTCTATATGCAAGAGACAGAGAGAGACGATAAATTTAACATAATTCTGACACATAGGACCTCTTTCTCAACTTCTAAATCAAGTACCTCCAAATGGAAAATTAGAGAATTCAACTCATAACTACAGAATAGAAGAAACAACCACGCACCTGCAGAACGATATAAGAATCTCCCGAGTAGAATTTGCCGAAATTAGACTTTGACCAAGGAACAGGTTGGAAGTTCTCAATCCTCCAGATCTCAGTCCCGCTGAAACGTATTAAGTCGAACAGAAAAGGTGGAAACTTCAAAGTTAAAAAAAACATGCAAATGAATAAAAGTTATCGAATATGAATTTGGCACAGACATCATAAGGGTGCAACAATATAACTTGTTAGTGGATACATTCTCTGACCCACTCCCTGGAATGCAGGTTCCAGAACTTTAGCTGAGCTAGACATTGTGTTTTATCCTGCCAGATGCCAATGGTTTGATTTGTCCAGAAATATATTTCACTTTCTGCTGAGAAACATTAACAAGAAAGTTACAAGTAAGAATGTATTACAAAAATTTGTAGTCCACGAGAATAAAATGCTTCCAACTACAAGTATAGGAAAGTCAAACAAGAGAGGACTGTTCAAATTACAACCCATAAAATCTGAATTAATCCTTCGTGAAGTAAAAGTTTTGGGTTAAGAAGGTTTTATCTCTATAAGGACGTGCGTTCCGAGGTGTAAAGTGGCAGAGAAGGGATGTCATAATTGGGGTTTTGAATAAGAAGACCATCTTATTTTTCATTTTTTTCAATGAATATATCGTAAAACCCTTTCATATTCTGCGACAAAGTGTGCCAGCTGGAGTAATCCTTAGCCACCCATCAGAGTGTATGAATTACTTGTTTTTTTCATGTAATCGTCTCTCTAAAACGTTAAAGTAGGAAAAGTCAACAGCTGAATATGTAAACTTAAGCCATTTACTACAGAAAAGGTCATAGTTTATAGTATCTACATTTGGCTAGTAATTTCCACAAGGTTTTATGCTTTCTAATCAGAAGAATATAGGTTTGAATATGATGCAAGGCTCTGATGCAGAACAATAAATATCTGCTTTCAAACATTTTGATACATAACTAAAGTTCATTAGCATCAATCTTTTCAGTTAAGAAAATTAACACTGCAGAGCTAAGTTTCTTCTGAAATCTATTCCAATAAACTTATTTTGAGAACCATCAAGAGAAACAAACTTGGACAGTGTATAATTGCCTTCTCCAGTAATCTTTCAACATAATTTGTATCACAACAAACGACCTTTCCAACAGTTTAGATAATCCAGTTTTCACAATCTCCATGAAGTCAAACAACGGTGATTTTAACTAGTGCGTCTTTAGCCAACAAAGCAATTTATTCACAACATGGACATAGAAGTTCAACAGGAAATTTGTCACTGTTTTCTAGGGCATCCTAAATATCCTGAAAGATGTAGTGCAATGAATCATGTTGAAAACCGGAATCCAGGCAAAATTTACTTTTGCTCCAGAAACACTTATGATGTTTATCAATTATGTAAAGTGTAAACAGGAGTCACCGTTATCTGGATCTGTTTTTTCTGACATTCATAAACGCTGGTAGAGTTCTACAGCCTTTTTGTCTATCGCGTAGTCATCCCAACTTTCCATCTACAACCGCAGGCTAAATTACTCAAGTCATCCAATGAAATTAGCTTGAGTATATTCTTTTACCCAAACTAGCTCTAATATAGTCTTTACATATCAGCAAGGGAAGCTCAGAAGTCTGGACACATCATGTGGAACAGAAAAGGGTTTGTAAGATAATGATGACGAGATATTCTTAATTCCATTTTTACACTCTTGTAGATCGATTTCCCTCATCTTCAAGTTAGAAAATACACCTGTTACTGTGAAGAAAAAGGAGCATCGCTTGCTAACAAGTTCAAGACCCCATAAGAACTACTTAATATCACAATATTCATGGATGGGTAAGATTATTAGAAAATATAATCAGAAATTTGAATTCTCATGCTACCTTATTGCGGATTCCAACTAAAATTCCAACTTCCAGGCCATTAAGGAACCACAACAGGAGAACCAAAACGAAACAGATCATCAAGACCAGCTCTCGGAATACTTGCGTGTAATTCTTAAATCTTCATAACTAGATGAACAAATTATCAAAAAAAAAAAAACAATTTTTACCATACTTCAAACGCTCAAATATAAACTTCAATACATCATTCGGGTCCATTATCAGTCGTTCCCCCTTTGGACATTAAGAGAACACGACAGCATTGTACAAAGCAAAGATCATTCGTTTCTTGAGTTTTTCAGCATTATGCTAAGTAATGATCATAGAAAGTTAAATATTTCTCCAATCAGATTAACCAACAAGCTTAGCAAATGCTTAAAAAACCCCATCTTCCAAAATGAACAATATAATAGTTCAGATCACGACCAATAAATCAAATGATCACATGATACACACCACAACATTAAAAACAATGAAATCCATGAATGAAGAAGATCGATTAGACAAACCACGTAAGAGATATGAATTGCCCAACCTTTGAAAGACCTCAAAAATCCTATCTTTCTTCAAAAAAATTTATGAAAAGCAGCGGAGAAGAATGGTTTCCTTGAAAAGAGAGAATTCAAGGAAAAGGGAAAAGGTTTAAAGGGAGGAGCGAACAGTATGCAGAGCTGGCTAATACAAAAAAGTTGGGCAAAGGAAAAAATTATTACACGAGAAAAAGGGAAATCAATAATTGCTCCATCGTACTGTCACGATATTTATGATATCATTTTCTGTTTTCATTTAATTCTTTTGTATGATTTTCAGGTTTTTTTTAATTTTATTTTCTTTTTCTTAAATATAAATTTTAATTTGTAATTCGGGTTTGATTTTGCTTTTCACTGGTCACAAGATTGTGCTCACAAGATCTCTTGAATTTTTCTTTACTAGAATTTGAAATAGTTTCTAAAATTTGTTTTTAGCATTACTTAGAAATCATGGATAAAACTTGTGAAGCATTTTAATTTAAAACCTTATAAACACTACCTCAATATCCGAATAACGTTAAAGATGCATCTAATATATTGTATACCGAGAATTATTTTGAGATATATCGTGAAATTTTGCGTTCCATATACATTGAGATCTTGAAAAATTATTATCAAGTGTTAATTTATCCCATAAGTGGTCAGCATCCATAAATGATTGTATTTTCTTTTCATTATTTTTTCATTTCTCTCTCACCATGTAATCATTTATAAAATGTGTTGTTCTCATAAAATGTACAATATGGCTAAATCACGATATATATTATGTGGACAAAATTTGATATCATGGGCACCTACTATAGACATCTGATATTGTGGTAGCATCAAAAAATGACACATCATCAATTGCCCACACATGTGCCCACAGTAGATGCCCACAGTATCAGCCCTTTTATATGGACATCTTATACTCTAAAGAATGAGGTCGTATTAAATTTTGAGTTTGCATCCATCATATCAGATTAAACATTGATTTTTTAACTGAAAAATATCTTTTCTATTTTTTATATTGAATCATTCCAGTTCCAAAATAATTCTTTATGTCGACTTTAAAATAGAAGATCTCATCATAAACTTTTTAAAATATTTCTATTATATGAAACATATGCATCAGTGTCTGCTATGACCCTTTAGAATTATCTAAAAAAAACTTGAGGTCCGGCACCATTGTTATTTTTTCAATACGCCTTTATATATTATACTAACGTGTTAATATGATTCATGCATATATTAGTAATTCTATCATTTCTCCACAATTTTTTTATATTTTTCTCAATTAAATACTAACTATTATAGATAAGATATTTAGATATAAAAAATAAAAATTATGAAATAGTTTAGAAAATCCTTATTTTATAAAAATCATAAGTAAACTAATTATTTTAAAATATATATTATTACATAGAACATAAATATCAAATGGATTATATTATATTATATTATACACATGAGAGGATGATTAAAAATAATATATCTTTACATTTCGTACTTAATAACTTATTAATTAGTTTAGGTAGTTAATTATAGCACTTTTCAAGGGTTAATCTTTCTTTCAAATTAACAACACTAAAACACCATCTATTGTATATGAATATTTTTTTTCCTCCGTTAGTTTGTTGAAACGTGTGTGTGTGTTTTCGATAATATATATACGAGTAGACAAAAAAATAAGTTCTGTTCTCTCAAGGAAAGTAAATTGTTGATGGTGACAAATACTTGTTAAAGATTTTTTCTTTTTTTCAAAGTGCACCACAAGATGTAAATGATTACCTTAAAACCCCGTTAAATATTGGTGAAAAATTAAGTACTTGATCGGTGCAAAATGACAGATAAAAAGCTTCCTTAGTCCAACGGCATTTCTCTTCAAGTTAAAAATATTAATATTTTAAAGTTCCAACTTAAGCTATACTGTGTGTTTGCTTTCTTCACTTCGGATTGACTTCAGCCCGTCACCGAGGCCTCAAGTACATATATTGAATTGTATCAATCAATCACAAGCCACGAGACCAACCACCATGTATTTATATACATCACACGAAGTAAGTTGACAAATTTAAAAAAGTTGGGAGTTAATTTGTTTCAGTCAGAAAAGCCACGTTCTCCTTTGTTTTTGACAAAATATAAAGTAACGTGCATTCTAATAATTGACTCAAAAAGGTAAAAATTCTAATAAAGTAACAATTAATGCATGCATGATACATCTATCAATCTTCTGTTTTTAAAGTTGAGAACTTAGAGCATACATGCATCTATATATCGGACTCTAATACTAAAATATCTGCAATCAATTTGTCAAGCCTTGTTAAATCTTACGATTTACAATATTTCAGAAAACTAATAAAACTAGAGATTGAAATTTGCTTGAATATGCGAAATGCTAAGTGGAAATGAAGAAAAACTTGATTGCTGAATAGTGCAATGATTCGTGCAGATTTTGTGCAGAGAAGTGTTGATTATCCTTGATCTCTGTTTCTCGTCTATTTTATTTCTTCACTGGGGAGTTTCCCCACGTTGCACGTCTTGGGCCACTTTCACCAACTTCCAACTGTTCTGGCGCTCAACTCTTATCCTCTATGGACCGGGTCTAATTAAAAGGGGGTTTGGGCTTTTCCTGGTTTGGGCTTTTTGCAGTTTTATGGAATGTGCTAATTATTTTTAGCACAAACAAATGCCCCCCGCAAGCATTTGGCCTATTGGGCCAATTGCTTGTATAATAAGAGTTTTGGTTCCCACAGCCCACTTGTTTGAAGCTTAATTATTTAAGCCTAGTTGTTGAAGCCCAATTGTTTGAAGTCGTCTTTTCATTAAAAATGAATATACTCCCCAAACACATAATCAAGGGAGTTTAGAGTACCACTGATGATATGGCGAATCAAAGCCAAAGATTGCTCTTGGACTGCAGCCTCCGGACCAACAAACCCACTCGATTTGCACTCTTCACAATACTCAAACGATGAGACTCAACGTAGTCTTTATTAAGTTGGACCGTGTCTTTTGGCAGGGAGAAACCTGAAAATCTCAGCAACTCCCTGGGAAATCAATTCCCCTACAGTACACTGCACCCGTGTTTCTCCTTCAGACTCCCTGAATTCCTTCTCCAAATTCCCCGTCTCCAAATTCCTTCGCTCTGTTCACCTTAAACCAACGGCCAACCCTTTTGCAGTTTCCACCACCGTACGTCGTTCAAACCTGTTCTACACCTCATCGCCTCCATATCTCTCACAATTTCAGAATTCAATTTCTTCGTTTCATCTGTGCTATAAATTAGAGCTCCTCGCTCCACAATTTTGAATCATTTTCATTTCCTTACCTGATTTATGGAGAGGGACTCTGCATACATGGAAGACATGAAGATCGATTTGACACCAACTGACGAAAACCTTGTGCAGTGAAGACATTGGGAAGTACCATGCCTGGTGCCCGAACGATCTGCCGATGCTTTGTGAAGGAAACATTGATGCCAGGAATTTAGCTCTTTGCAAACACGACTTTGGTATGCCGCGGTACTCTGATTCCGCCAAAGTTCCTACTTTAGCAACAGACGACGTTGATAGTGCACTTGATTTAAGAAATGTTGAGCCGATATATGGATTTGCTTCTGGAAACTTTAAGATTCAAGATGGCTGTTGGACAAAGGGATTTGTTTTATGTTGAAGAGAAGGAATTGGAATTTAAGGAGGTAATTGAAGCTCCACTGCCAAAAGCACTATTAGATACTGCCGTAGTCAGTCATTGGTTGGCTATTGAAGGAGTTCAACCTGCAATTCCTCTAGACATTAAATTACCGGCCAAGCATGTTCTTTCATGAGAGCTTCAGCTGTATTTTGAGAAAATCTCTGAGCTTACTATCTGTAGGTCTGATTCCATCTTTACATTCGTTGTTGCTGACGAGGTTTCTCAGAATTTGAACAATTTTGCTCTTCTTTTGCTTTGATGTGCCTTGTATGGACCTTCTTCGAAATCAACATATACACATCGAGCCATATCTGCCCCAACTAACGCCATAAGTGATAACATACATGGTTGCAGAAGGACTAGGAATTTTCCGACAACCACTGGAGTCTTAGAAATTTCACAGCTATTCTGGTGGCTTCAATTTTCAAGAGATTTGGTCATGTTTACCACAATCTTCAACCACGTGTGACCAGAACTTTACTCCATGCTTTTTTGGAACCATCAAAAAGTTCGCCTCAACATTATGGTGCCATTCAAGGGCTATCAGCCATTGGACCTAATGTGGTTCGTTGCTTTTTCTTCTCACTCTTGATTAGAGCTCTTACTCATCCTTTACCGAATCACATTTACTCCAACTACACAAATCTCTGTAAGTATGGCTCAAGATTGGGGATTCTTGTAACTGGAATAGATGTGTTTCTGTCATGGCCAAGAAAACAAATTTTGAAGCCCTCCAGCATGCAAGCCACATTTTTTTTATAGCTTTATGGTCAGTGCAAGTATGTCTCTTTCTCATGAATACTTCTTTTGCAGATATTGCTAATCGCAGCGTGCAAGTTCAGTTTGGTAAACTCACACCCACCACAGGTAATTCTATCTCTTTTATTTGCCGCTTGTGTGATTTGCATTGCACCGGGGTTCTACCTCCTTTTCCCAACAGCCATCTGTGTGCATTACACTTCAGTGAGATCTCTATCCTCTCATACACTTGTATGCATTTTTAACCTTCCGGTGGTGGTATTATGGACGATTATTGTGGCTTTGTTTAATGTGTTGGTGCAATGGTGGGTTCTGATGGTTTGGAATATGATTGAATCTGCTGTTGGTTAATGTTGTTGGATTTCTTGGGCATATATTGGCCTCCTTTTTGTTTCCTACAACCGATGTCGAAGCTTCTCTAAAAAATCCTTTAATCAGCACCTTCAGTAGTGGTTGTTCCCAGCAGGGAAGCATCCTTTGAAACCGATTGGTTTGGTGAATCCCGTGATCGATTAAATGTTGCAAAAGAAATCCCTTCTATGCACACAGGAAATATATTGAGCCTTTGGTAAACTGTATAACTGAGCCAGAACTCTGCAACCCTCATCTATCTCAGATTTGTCTGCATCAAATATTTTCCACCTTGGAGGATTCTCTAGTAGCGGTACCTGAAATCTACAGGTTGCAGCATACACAACACCACATGCCACAATCTCACTCTTAAATCTCCCACACAAAGTTTACGAGGATGCTCCACATGGCAGCTGAATCCCATCGCCTTCAAAAGATGTCCTTCTCAGATCAAATGTGCTTTTAAATACACATATTTTTTAGAAGAATATCGAGATGCTCCATTGGTAAGTTTCCCCTCCTACATTCCATTCTCTGGAAAACAATAAGAACCTACCTCGATTTCCGTGGACATTCTTCAAGTTTTGAAACAAGCCAAACACAGCTAGCAGCACCCTCTTCATGTTGAACCGAGCAAATGATTTCTTGCGGTAGAACGATGAAATAGAACCTGATTGGCCTTATGATCTTGGATCATAGTAACTTCTCTATCTCTTTCTTCACTTTCAATTCTATCTCTTTAGACATCCGCCTGGCAGGTTGCTTCTTTGATGGGGAGTCTATGTTCTACTAAGCCTTGGTCTAGTCCAGACATGTCTTCGTATGTCCAGACAAAATAATCTTCAAACTCCCTCAACAGATCTATCAAATCTTTCTTAATCCCATCTTCCAGCAATTCACTGATAAATATTACTTTCGGTTGGTCTAGACTCCCTAAGTTTACTTCTTCTACTGGATCTTGGACTTCGTGTGCGCCATCCTCCATTTGAGCAGGTGCCATTACTATATCGTCTAGCTGGAGTTGGCCTTCTTCATCGTTCTCTTCTTCATGGATTATTTCTGTCCCGAATGCTTCGTGTCTCAATTCTTCAAATCTGTCCAACGTCTGCTGCACATGTAGTTTATGAATAGCGGCTGCAGCTGCCTGCTTTTCCTCTTTGCTGAGCCTAATCATCGAGCTCCTCCATTATGGGTTGTATCACCGGCCTATTAGGCACAATGACGGTAGACTTGATGATTTTTTCAAGGATTTGATTGGGAGTCGTACTTTCCATGCATACTGATTTTGATGTCTCTATTTTCAGGCTTCGAATTCTGATAGGTCCAAAATCCCCATTGTAGTACCGTGCATCCCTTGTGATAATATCGGCTTGGAATGGTTGTGCATAAGCCTCTACTATTTCCACTTCATCATCCTTCCGGAATAATAACAGTTGATGCATTGGAGATGGAATGCACTGATTAGCAAGGACCCAATCCCTTCCTAACAAGGCTTGGAAATTAGCAGGAGAGTTCACCAATAAAAGTGCGTACAGAGAAGGCAAACTCCCTATAGTGTCATTGGTTGGGAATACTTTTGGCTTGCTTGGATGTTCCTCCCTAATAACATCAGAACTTTCTTGAAGAATTTCAGCTTTCTTTGTGTCCACGCTCTCTGATCTATGGTTAATTGACTTTTCTTCATCAACACTCCGTAATTTGAATTTTTCTGGAAAAATTACCACATCGGTGTTGCAATCTATCGATATATGAAACTTACCCACACTAAAATCAAATGTTCTGTTTTCTTGGGCGTCCTCTTTGCTAAGCAGATCATCACCGTCCTTACTACTTTTGCCTTCAGTAGCCTTTATACAGGATTTGGACTTGCTAACCGTGTTTTCTGTTGTCTTTGGTTTAGCGGCTGCTCTTTGTCTCAGCATCCTTCTTTTCTGCGTTCTAGTAAATGATTTAGGGAACTTCTTGTGTTGTGCTATCCTCCAAGTATCACTAACATCGCTCCTAGGTGGGAGGACAAACATTGGTCTATCGTGATGCCCTGCTGCCCTCACTCTTTGAGTTTTTATAGTAGACTCATTTTTCTTACTGTAACCATGCATTTTACGAGTGCTTACTGGCTGAAGCTTCAAGCAGTTTTCTTCCTCCCTCTGGTATACCCATGACATTTGATGATACACATCGCCTGGATAGTAAGTTTTCCTTGTTTTCCTGGGAAAATATCGGTTCCTCGGCCGACTGGCCGTAGACCCATCAACATTTCCTGGACTCCCCATTCGAACATGTTTGGCTGTTGACCCACCATAATTTTTGTGAGCGTCAAACATCTGTCCTTTTGGAATCCAATAGGACCTGATCCTTTTCTTATTCATCACACGTCTTTCTTGTTTGATATTCAAGAATTCTTTCAAATCTGTCGTATTCATATTTATAGCGGCCACTGGAAGGAACGGGTCTTTGTCTACAACCATGGAATTTTGTTTTTTCGGGGATTTCAGCACTCCCCTATTGATTATTTCCTGCAAAATATCTTTCAAAGCAAAACATGACTTTGTAGTATAGTTGTATGGATCATGATACTCACAGTATTCACGTTTCTTTATTTCTTCTTTGGAAGGTACGCGATGATCGGGCGAAAAGGTCTCCGCCAAGGCCACCTCTTCTATATCCTGATAGTAGGAGCCTAACGTTGTCTTTTTCTTGTAAGACTCCTCTTTTAGCAATTCTTCATATTCGGTCACTTTTGAACACAGCTCAAAAAAGTCCCTGAACTCCATCCCTTGGAATTTCTTTCTCAACTCGAAGTCCAACCCTTTCTGTGCCATTTTGACAAACTCGCCTTCCAGTAAGAATACTTTGCACATGTTCTTCATCTTTTTTATTCTGATTTTTAATCTTGAGAAATTTTCCAGATTTGCCAACGTTCCACATTTTATCGTGAACCTGGCAACGTGCTCTACCGTTGATTGTCCATATTCTCCAGTGAATAAACTGAAATCTGGAATTTTATAACCTCTCGGGTATGGATTGTTGTGGTCTATCATCTCTGGATATGGTTTGTGAAACTCAGGAAGTCCTATCAATCTCAAATCCGGTCCATACAATTCCTGTACAGTTTTCTTACCAGATCTAAATCAATTATACATGTGTTCCTGTTCTGGAGGGGATGATTGTAAAATCGTGCCCCCCGAGCTTCATAAGCTCCATTGTCAGCATTGATGTCAGTGCTCTCTACTGGGAAGCCCATAACTTCTTCGCACAGATCAGGCTGATTCACCGGGTTAGTCACATTATACAGCTGATGGAGATGAGGTCTCGGGTTTTCATTTCCGTTACCTCTCACATTTGCGGGGAGATTGGCCTTCAATACGGTCCACCATGGCTTGGACAGATATTCTCTGTTGGCTGTCATCTGCAGCTTGGAGTTTTTCAATTCTGGCATGTTGTCATCTTCTTTGTTTTTGTCAGTTTGCTCTCTTCTTTTAGGCGGCATATCGGTGTCCCACCGGGCGTGCCAATTTTTGTTTGTGTAAATTTGCGAATTGCTGGGCGTGCCAGGCGCGTAAGTGCCAATTCGTGTAAAAATGTGAAAAATATCTAACTTCTAAAATCAAACGAAAATAGGAACTAAATTTGACTGTTAGTTCTAGTCTCCTAAACAATATAACACCAAAAACAAAAAAATTAAACTGAATCCATATGAATAAATCTCCAACAAGGCTTGTATTTTCAACAAAAGTAGAAGATTTACAATATTTCAGAAAACTAATAAAACTAGAGATTGAAATTTGCTTGAATATGCGAAATGCTAAGTGGAAATGAAGAAAAACTTGATTGCTGAATAGTGCAATGATTCGTGCAGAGAAGTGTTGATTATCCTTGATCTCTGTTTCTCGTCTATTTTATTTCTTCACTGGGGAGTTTCCCCACGTTGCACGTATTGGGCCACTTTCACCAACTTCCAACTGTTCTGGCGCTCAACTCTTATCCTCTATGGACCGGGTCTAATTAAAAGGGGGTTTGGGCTTTTCCTGGTTTGGGCTTTTTGCAGTTTTATGGAATGTGCTAATTATTTTTAGCACAAACAAATGCCCCCCGCAAGCATTTGGCCTATTGGGCCAATTGCTTGTATAATAAGAGTTTTGGTTCCCACATCCCACTTGTTTGAAGCTTAATTATTAAAGCCTAGTTGTTGAAGCCCAATTGTTTGAGACTCAAACGATGAGACTCAACGTAGTCTTTATTAAGTTGGACCGTGTCTTTTGGCAGGGAGAAACCTGAAAATCTCAGCAACTCCCTGGGAAATCAATTCCCCTACAGTACACTGCACCCGTGTTTCTCCTTCAGACTCCCTGAATTCCTTCTCCAAATTCCCCGTCTCCAAATTCCTTCGCTTTGTTCACCTTAAACCAACGGCCAACCCTTTTGCAGTTTCCACCACCGTACGTCGTTCAAACCTGTTCTACGCCTCATCGCCTCCATATCTCTCACAATTTCAGAATTCAATTTCTTCGTTTCATCTGTGCTATAAATTAGAGCTCCTCGCTCCACAATTTTGAATCATTTTCATTTCCTTACCTGATTTATGGAGAGGGACTCTGCATACATGGAAGACATGAAGATCGATTTGACACCAACTGTTCTGGCGCTCAACTCTTATCCTCTATGGACCGGGTCTAATTAGAAGGGGGTTTGGGCTTTTCCTGGTTTGGGCTTTTTGCAGTTTTATGGAACGTGCTAATTATTTTTAGCACAAACAGAAATCTATCCCTAATTCTTCATGCATGTTCTCTAAAACTCCCCCAAATTTGTTTCCAACAAATATCCTGTATCAACGACAGTTTATAGAAACACTGAAATCAAACACCGTATTTTCTTTCTCATTCACTTCTTGAAATATCAAATATTTGGTTTGATCGACTCTTCTCTGAATTCTAGATTCATGAGTATCTTTATTTATCACGAATCATAGGCACAGTACAACCTTTTTTAAGGAAAGATCATTACAGCAATAAAAGAGTTAATAATAGAGAATCGGACGCATTGATTCTGAAATAATAAATTATTCATCGGCAATTTAATTTTTGAGATTATCAGACAGCGCAATGACAAGCAGTCAAGGGGGGCTTCAAGTTGACGATGCAATATCCTCCGAAGAGGCAGCCCGACTCTATACATTTGCTGTTGCATCTGTCGACATCGGCCGTAGATCTAAAATCACAGTTATTATAGTACAAGTCCGTGTCGCATGTTAGTGGCTCTTCTTTCGCATGAATATGAACAACACCTGCGGACAGAATACATAATTCAGCCATATATATATATACGTATTTTCGAAATTTCATAGTAGAAATAGTAACAGTATTCAAGATGTATATACATATGTTATATATATGAGGGGGAAATATACACACCTGTCGTAAACATGAGCGTGAGGATGACGAGAAGCAACTGGGAAATCATAAACTTAGTCATTTCTTAATCCTCTTCAGAATTTTGTCTGTAGACTAGTGGACGAATATATATAGATAGATTGATAGATGCATTTGATGGTGATTTGGCCGGAGAGATTTTGGCATTTTTTTCCAAATAAGTAAATCTAATTTCATCTTTTTTCCCATATATATGATATGAATTTTAAGCTTTAATTATAGCGAAGATTCACGTAGTCGGGATTTGGAGTGCATGATCTATTTTTTTTCTTTTCTCTCTTTTTCTTTTTGGGAATGTACATAATCTTGTTACTGTATATTAGGTAGTGAGAGAGAAGATATAATCAATGATTATTGATGTGACTATATGTTGTTAGTAGACATAATGTGTGAACATTTGAATGTTATAAATTAGATGAAATTTGGTATTTATGAGCAAATTAAATTTATCAAAATGGGGTTGTGATATTTTTAACGCAAATGAAAGAGAAATTATTACTTTCCTAAGCCGATATAGGTATACTTTGTAAAAATCAATTGGTGTTATAAAATCGAATCACAAACGACCTCGAGCTTTATATATGATATACCTTAGCGAAGACTCATTCATAATATTTGTGAGAAATCTAATATAAACTGGCAGGTCGTGAATAAAAAAGATACATGTATCTTCTGAAGAACTAGAGAATTAATTAGGTAGTTTTCTAGCTTGTTTTGATATAATATTTCTGTTGGACTTCCCACAATCTTACGAAAAAATTGAGTACAAAATTTAGATATAGTCTCCCCATAAATTGTAATTCACAATAAAATCGTATGTAAATACACACAATATGTAATGTATGAATGACCAAGTAACCATGAAATCACAAACATTACTCTTCATCTGCTTCAGGTGAGAAGGAGATTTGGTGTGTTGGCTTCTTATTCACTTTTGCACGTTAAATAGATGCATCTGTTGGTTTGAATTGACAATTATTACAAAAAAGGAAATGCAATTATTATATGTATTTATTATTTTATTTATTACTATAGTATATTTTCTAAAATTTAAAGAAATATATTACGTATTTTGATACATTACCATTTTAGCAAAACTTTACAGGTTTGGTAGTGGATATTAAACATTGGGCTTTTATACATTGAACTGTATCTGGCAATGTAATTATCTAACGTATAAAGATTCTATAAAATCTATATTCATAATTAATTAAAGATTTAATTTATGTAAAATAAAAATATAATAATTTGATTAATGCGGGATAAATAATATTTCAGTCAAAGCATATCATAGAATTAGAATAAGATTATTAATATTATATTTCAGCTAAACGGTCGACTATATGCCTATTGTGCACGATCTATCTCAATGCGCAATTTATA